>VXBR01008447.1:218476-337636 GCA_013400215.1 Cisticola juncidis | reverse complement strand
TACATTCTGGTAGTTTTTACTTGAACGCTCTCCAGTTTTCAATATCCTCCTTGAATTGCTGACACCAGAAACAGACTCATTTGGCCAAAGTGCGGGTGCCAAACATGAAACATGGAGGCAATATATCCTACTTACTCCCACTCAGTATTCCCCTGTCTTTAATCATTTGGCAGAAGGGCTGGGTTAGCAGCTTGTATTTGTCCTGGTCTCCAGCTCTTTTCCAGTCTGTCGTAGTTTCCTTGGAGGAAGCACTGCCCTAGAAGGATGCTCTGCACTATCTCCCCGGGCGTCTGGATTTGAGCTTGGCTGTATTTTCTAAGTGCATGGATTTTAACAGCAACCAGATTACCAGACTATCAGGTCATGCAGTCTGTTGTGTGCCACTGCCCTGTCTGTACCTCATTTGCTGTTTCTTCTATCAATGCATCACTGTCAGCCTTCAGGAAGATGACAAAGCTTTAAGATCTATTTCATGTTGCTTTGAAGCAAGGGTACATATTTCTGTCATGGACACAAGTGTGGACTCTGTGTTCAGGGATCTCTTCTCTCCCATTTTTTTCCCTGTCTAACTGCAGGTCCATTGGCACCAAACTATGTACTATCACCAAATGTAATAAGCAAATGAGCAAAAGCACCGGGTTATATACAGATTAAGTTTAGTTCTGCAAAGGACCTATTCTAGTTAATGAGAATGCTTAATCACAAAGAAGTGTCCAGCAATCACTGGCTGGGAAATGAATTCATAAAAACAGCACACTGCTTTGCTGCTCAAGGGATGTTTGCCACACCTGGATGTTTTGTGGGGATGGCCCTCAATGTGAATGTAGAACATGAGGCTATGTGCTTATTAATAATAACAACTTTCTTCAGGTTTCTTCTTATCCTTCTGGCACTCTCCTATAAGTTTTATAAATGTGACTTTCCAAACTTGGAAGGACAGTTTAAAACTTGTCATTTACCCATAGATACTGTAACTCCACTCAAGACTGCCTTCTCACTGCCACCCTATGAATCACATCCACCAAACTGCAGTGCCCTTCCAAACCCCACCGGAGATGCCCCAGTCAGTGGTACCAGCCTGCAGCTGACACCCTGCCTGGCACAGCCCTGCCCAGCCCCCTGGCACAGAGCCCTCACAGCAGGCACGGCAGAACCCAGTGGGGACAGAGCCCACTCAATCTGTGCTACCACCACTCTGTGCTGTCATGTCACTGCCACCCAAGGCCTCTGCCAGGCTCCCCAAAGACCGGATGCCTGAAGATTGGCAGCATGCTGCCCCTTGCTAGAGGCAAGAGAAGCTTTACAGATGAACCCCATGGACTGAAGCTCTCAGTACAGCCAATGAAAATAACTCAGTAGCAGTGACTGCCAGAAAAGCAGGGCTCGCTGTGGCACATGCCAGAAGGGAGTCCCTGCTGAAACTTGCCTGGTGCTCACAGGCAGGACTCATGAGCCACAGCAGCATGGGCAGGACAGACAGGCTGGCAGGACCTTGCCCCCAGGCCGTGCCCCCAGGCCGTGTCCCCGGCGTGCACTGGAAGCGCAGGGAGATGTCGCTCCCCGCAGCCGTGGCCCCGGCAGAGCGCAGCTCCATCGGCACACGAGCAGCTGCAGCCGGAGTCCATTGTTTCTTTTCCCGTTTGTCTGGCTGACAGTGAGCAGAAGGCTGTCCGGTGTTCGGGGCAATGTGTATCACATGTTCAGGCAGCAGTGGTGCCTTGTATCCCCGTGGTGCCTTTGCCCTGCCCCTTCCTAGCCCCATGGCACCTGACATCTTCCAGCCAGCTGCTGTACAGCAGGATTTTTCCATCTGGTGCTGGTCTAAAAGCATTAACTGATCCTATTGAGTGTCCGTGGAGGAACCCACCTTGCAACTGCAAGGAGATTACAACAGCCCTGACACCTGCGGAGGCCAGACGTTCCATTACACGATGAATAATGCAGCAAAAGGCTTTTCTTTGTACATGCAGATAAAATCCCTGGAGTCCACCCCTCCTGCTCTAACCCCCTCCCTGCCTTCCCACCCCCCACCCTTCCCTCTGTTTTTTAAACTGATTCCTTGGAAAAAATATGTCTCCTTTCAAGGTTCAGTGGAAACCAAAGCACCCAGCACCCAGAGGAGATGCTCAAAGATCCACAGGGGCTCTGGTGCTGAGCACGACACAGGAGCAGACTCCAGAGGTGGACTCAGGTCTCTGCAGCCATAAAAGTGAAGCAGCTGCACCTCTGCACAGCCTGGCTAAGCAGAGCAGGAGGCAGCTGCTGGGCTGCTCATCCAACATGGTGAGAGAAGAAGGAACAGAAATTTACCTCCAGCCAGGAGGCAGATTTGGGCAGGCTGTGTGACTCAGCACAGCCTGTCCATGGTCAGTCCCACCCCAGTGTGGAAGGCTGCTCTGTGGGGAGCTCCATGGCACCAAACCTCTGCAGTGCTCGCATCTGGGCAGTCCAGAGGTCTCTTATGGCTGCACCAAGATTGAGACCATCTCCAGCTGATGCCAAGCTAAGGAGGAAGTAAAAGTGGCCTAAATGCAAGTTACAGTCTTCTCCTTGGGCACCACCAGGGCGTGGCTGGGCTTCAGCAGTGAGCTGCAGAAGCCAAGGGTTCAAATGTTGAAACCTGTGGGGGCTTTCAGAAGTCAAGACATCTGCACCTTCCTTGTTTCTGGTCCTGTTTGGTCTGTGTCCATGCAGTGACACAGAATGGCAGTAGCATTTAATCTGGGATTCATCGCCAGCCACGTGTGCCATATCTCATCCAAAAAAGAAAGGAAAACAAAAGAAAAATTAACTGATTGGGGTGTAGTAGGGCTGAAGCTGGTTACATAAAAACAGGGCCGAACAAAGCATTTGAGCACATGCTACTGGGAACAGCCCTGGCCAGGATCAAAGAGACCAGTGTGTAAGCCAAGCCCATGTGGAACTTTCCAGAATCACCTCTTGCACTTCATATTCACTACAGAGCTGAGCTAATAACTGTACAAGCTCTCCTGGTCTTTCTGGCAACCCTATTTAATACACATCTACTTCTCACAATTCTTGCTGCCATCCCTGAGAATCCTGAATTATTAATATTTAACAGTTAAGTAGCTGTGAAACTGGGTTATAAAGCAGATTTATTTTTATTCAACTGATACTGGTGCAATACTGCAGGGCTCCTTCATCATAAGCTCAGAGATCAATGCCCAGGGAGTCCTGGACAAGAAGGGCTGCTCCAGTTAAAAACAGTGTGAAGGGTGCCAGAGAGCCTCTAGTGATTTTTTTCCCCTCAAAGGTGAATGCATTGCTCTAAATACACACTAGTTTTTAGCACAGCTGGGCTGCACGTGCAAAAGAGTCATGGGCACTCCCAATAAGCCTCTGTTCAAAACCTGAAAAGGCCAGGAAGTGTTTTAATGTAGTTATTCTCTGCTTTAAAAAAAGCATACAGAAGAAAGCAGGCTGCTTTCTTCCATTCCTTGGCTGGAAAGAGCTTTTACAACCCCCCTGTCTAAAATTAGGGAAACTGAACAGCAGGTTGAACAAGACGAAAGGGACTGAAATATTATATATTATATAGAGAGCTACAGCAATCTTCTGTTCTTATAATTATTTACATTCTTTCTCCTTTGCCACTGTCCTTTACTAAAAGCATGTATTGATTTTTGTTATCTGTTCCTCTGCCTGCTCTCCCCGGAGTCATTTAGATGCTTACAGGAATTTAAATAGATTTTCAGAAATGGTGCCTCCAGTTCTGAAGGTTATTTGAAAGGACACTGTAGAGACATTTCCTTTGTTTTTATTTTTAAAATTTGTTGAGTTAAAATTTGAAGATATTTTATTTTGACGGGATTGATGTTTATCCAAGCATAAGTCAGATTCAGATTTCCCTTATTACCTGGGCTCTAACTGAGCTAATATTTTTCCTTCATCAGAGAACTGCTACCAACATAAACATTCCTCACTCTGTAACATTATAAACTCATGTCTTCTGCAGAAGAAACTAAAAATAGAAAAAAGGATTGAGGCATTAACTTGCTGGTTTATGTAGTTACAGGAATTAATGCTGGAGTATCTCTTTTGTCTTTTTTTAAATATTTTTTTTATTCCTTTGATACCAAGATGCATGGGGAAAAGGGAAAAACCATCAGCAAACTCAAACTTTCATTTCCAGCACTTACTTAAACAAATCCATGTTTTTTCCCCTGTGAATCTGTACAATGACAGAGTCACAGTGGAGTGAGAGGAGCAGCAAGGCTGACCCGTGCCTGCAGCTGGACCTCTCCTGCAGCCTGTGGCTCAGCTGCAGCGTGGCTGCAAGGGGCCTCTCCTGCAGCATGGCTGCAAGGGCCACATGGGCACTGACACTGAGGTCCCCAGGGTGCCAGTGAGGATGGAGATCCCCAGTGCTCCCCCTCCATTCTTCTTTCAAACCAGGAACCTCCAAGACCTAAACATCAAACAAAATGTAAACACCATACTGATGGTGGACCTTTAGCCAAGCTCAGGAAAGTAAGGGTTTTCCCTTGAAGACAGATGACTAATTACTATCAGAGGAAAAAGAAATGAAAACAAATAGGTTTTGAAGTATTTGTACACAAGTCATCAGGCTTGTTGAAGAAGCTGTTATCAGTTATGCGTAGTCACCTCTCAAAAACGAAAAAATCCTTCAAAAGTGGCTACTCTGCTGACAGTGAAATGCTGTGTGCCCGTATCGAAGGGTAACTTCTCTAGGCAGAAGCTTGCCCTGGGCAGAGAAACCACACATTTTGCTGTAAACATGCATCCACAGCAAGTGTCTGTGGAGCAGCGATTACCCCCTCTGCCTGCTTCATCCCCCAAAGAAATTGAAGTGCTCACTGCTGATAATCATGTAGGAATTGTCAAAGAACTTTGTGTTGGTTTGTAATTTTCCAGACATGAAACACTTCCCTCAGCTGGAAACAGAAAGTAAAAGAGAATCTGGCCTAATATATCTGTAGGGAAGCCGAGGGATATTTTGGATAAAGCCACACTTGGCTAAGAATCATAAGTATGAACCATATGGGAAGTAGCTGTGGATTCACTCGGATTTCTGTTCTGGGAAAAGCAGTAATAGGCAAGTCAGTGAAAGAAATTGGTTGAGAGGAAGGAAGGAGAACCACAATGATTTTAATTAGCATCAGTCAGCAGTGGAATTTGCTTGTGAAATGCCTCAAAGAATGCAGTGTCCACCTCTATACTTCTCTCTCTCACTGATGGGCTTGTGTAAGGTGTTGTTGATTTTATACCTGCTTCTAAATCTTACAGTGCAAAGAGCACCATTAAGATGTTAGCATCTGAGCATGAACAGATAAGGTGGAGGGCTTTTTTTAAAGGACTTCACTTAGAGAACTTGTTGATATGTCCTTGCTGGTATGGTTCAGCACTGAAGCACTGCCATTGCAGAGAACATCTTTGAAGTTATCCTTTCAAAGGGAGCTAACTGGGAAGACTAGATAAAATCTGTTCTACAGAGAAATCTATACAATTGTTGCAGCTTTTGCTTTTATAGATCCATTTGTTTTTCCTTCTGAGCCTAGTCCTTTTGAACTTTACTTCAGTAACAGGCCTTCTTGAACAGTCTGAAGCAAACACAAAAACAATCTTTAAAAATCACTTCTATGCAGATGAGAGACACTGAATTCCCTTCTGCTGGCTTGAATAACCTTATTCTAAATTCAGTGAAATAAGATCTGATCCAGTGTCTCAGCAGTGGTATTTTACAATCAGCATGTTCTTTTCTCAATCTCCCAAGGGAAACAAACCCCCTGTCCCCATGTTTATAACCTTTATTGGGAACACAGTCCCTTACACTATGTGCAATGCCAAGACTCAGGGATCTTCCAGGACTGGGAACCCACAGACTGTAAGCTAATAAACAAGAAATTACCATTGCAAAAAACAAACTTGCCTTTAATTCAGCTGAAATGTTACTCAGGCAGGTGTACAGCAGCTATTCTGCTTATTCATCTGAAGTATTATGGGGTTTTTTACCTGTTAATGGTAATAGTTGTCCTAATTTACAGTATGCTTGAGTGACACAAGTGTTAGTTAATTCTTACTATGCAGTCAGAAGTCACTTGAGTAAACCTTTTCATTGTCTCACTTCCTTTTGGGAGATATCTGCCTAAAGACAACCCCAAACTAAGCCAGCTAGGGGGTTGCAAGTGAAAAGATGCCACTAAGTGTTGATCTTTCTAATACACAATGTCTTCCAGAAATAGTTTGGAACTTCATTGCTACTTTAGATGAAGCTAAACAGGCCAGCTGGCATTTTAGGCAAAACCAGGGTGGGTCAGAGACAGATGGAAAATTAAAGATAACATAAAAGGAAACAAGGCAACATGCATAATTTTGAGATGCTTTAGAAACACAAGTGCTCACACAACCACTGCAGAGCTAGCAATGAAATCCAATTTCTATGAGCAACAACAAAAACATTTACTCCTATGAGGAAGTATAATAAAACATTTTCCTCACTTTTGCAAGACATTGTCTCATAGGGTTTTGAATTGCAGCAATGTATAAAGGAAAAAAATGAGCAAATAATATGACTTTTTTCGGCATTGAAATTAAAAACTTCCAGAGCTCATTGACAAGGGATGACCTCCTTGTGGTTTCAATCAGTTCTAGTGAAGACTGAGAAGGAGGAATTTTCTGCACTCCTTCTTTGTTCTGCAGCACGAAGCAGTACAAGCAGATGATACACTCAAGAGATTTACAATTTTGGAGCCATTTGTCATCATTCTGCTAGGCAATTTTTTCCATGCCTGCCCCATGTCAGTAAATGGATGTGTGTGTAATGGCTGAATGGGGATCTGGGACACCCTAGGGGATGACTTCAAAGAGGATTCCATCTACTTTTTTCCCTCTAAAGGAAATGGTTCACAGGATGGGTTTGAATGCCAGCATATGCCAACCTGTGCTCCCTAAGAGAAAATTAAGATAATGTCCTCATTAGCTGGCTTTTGTAAATACTCTGCTGATATTATATTTGCTGCCAAGGTGATTTTTATAAAGAAGCTGGGACAGAGGAGCTGTAGCTCAGACACTTGCCTGCACACTGCACACACAGTGGGTGAACTTGACACAAATGCTTCTCTGTGTGCTCTGTGAGGGGAACGTCCTCACATGCCTGGAAGGCTCTGGAGGTGAGACCCAGCGTGGCTGACCACAGTGCCCAGCATCAGAGGTAAAAACTTGTGTTTCATCATCAGAAATTCCGTTTCCTGGGTGATATTTTTATTTGCAGAAATTTATATTCTTTGATCTAAAAAAAAAGGAAAAAAAAAAAAAAGAAAGGATTTCCCTGAACCATTTGTGCAGTTTTAAAATCTCTCAATTGCATCTGAAACGCAGGGGTTTAGTTCTGGTAAGCAGATACTGTTTTGGCTAGCTCAGGAGACTGTTCTGTAACTTCATCTTTGCTACTGAACTAGATGTTCCCTGAGTGGGAGGAACTGATATCTGAATTTCAAAGCAGTTAATAGTCTTACTTTCACTTTTGCAGTATTTGGAAAATTGTAATTAACCAGCTTCGCTAATTCACGTTTTTAATATTTAAATGTTGCTTGTTACACAGAAGCTGATTGCTGTAGTAGCTTCATTCTGAAAGCTCATTAGAACTGCTAAAATGTTTAAATACACACAGCTGAAGAAATACATGCATTTTTATAAGGCAGGTATTATGGCAATACTTTGAATTTCATTGGCCTGAGCTAATGTGCCAGACTTCTGCAGGATTTTTTAATCAAGCTTATTTGCATTTGCTTGAAAAGGTACATTGCTGTTTTTCTGAACTAAATACTTTAATGGCATTAGCTAGCAGGAGCTTTAAGTTTGTATTTTGCGCTGTCATTAACCTTCCATTATGACACAGCCAAGGCAAATCAGACAGGGAGTCTTTTGTGCTCTGTGTGATTCATGCAGGATGTAGATAAGACATGGATAGGAGGAGCAAGACTGGCATCTGGAATTTTCTTTTAAAGCATACCAATATTATTTAAGCTCACTATCTCTTTGCTTAGGGATGTATGCTCCTTTTCCTGAGCTGGGATGAAAATAATTCCTGCGGGATATCAAGACCAACTATTACCTGCTCATTGAAAAAGGGAATGCAGATGAAAGTGTTAGAAGAGGCAACCAGAGAGGAAGGATGTGGCACAGCATGTTCTGCTGGGTGGTGTGGTGTGACCTGACATGAGCATAAAACAGGGATCTGAGACACAACAGCCTCTTGTTATTTCCAGGCTTGTGTTCCAGTCCTGTCCCAGCCAAACCAGGGATGTGGATCACCCTGGCACTAGGGCTACATTGCATTGCAAACTCTTATTACTATCATGTGTGATAAAGTTATTAGCTCCTGTGGTAACAGTGAGAATTTTCCTTCTATTTCCTACCCCCTCTGTCATGTTTTCCCTTTTGTGGTTATTTCTCCTCCTCCAGTAGCTTCCTTTTCCCAAAATATAACTGATTCCTGTCCATAAATATCCCACAAATGTGCAGAGTGCCAGATTGTGATGAGGAAACCATTAGTGGGCACATCTGAATGTGCAAATACCCTGCTGCTGGAAGGGCTGTTCTGTCTGTTCAGCTATTTGGGAAAAACACCTCAGAAGCCAAAATCTATATATACATATATCAACACAGATAGATAGATACACATGCAGAGTCCTCCAGTCAGCAGATCTTGTAAATGAACTGGCATTACCCCACCAGCATAAACCGTGCCATGCGTAGTGCAGCAAGCTGAAACACAGGGGAAGCCTTGTTCTGGGCTTCTTAATTTTCTTCACCTTTCCCTGGCACTGCCAAACTCCTGTTGCCATTCCCTCATCCTTTTCCCACCCCTCCCCAAGCCTGACTTCACCTCTGCCTCTCCCTCTCACACCTGGAATTTCTCTGGAGGCCCTGGTAGAGAGCCCAAGTCAATGAAATGTTTGTGTGAGTGGGGTGCACTCTGCTGATAGCTGCACACCTCAGGACTTGCAGATGCTGGCCTTAGGGTCCTTCAAGTGATACAACAGAGACCTAAAAGACAGAGCTACACTATTTACTGCATCCCTCAGGAAAAATGTGTGAGGAAGCATCGAATGCAGAAGCTGTGGTCAGGAGAACAGAGATGCTGCATGGGGTGGTGCCACAGACCCCACAAACCAGAGGTGGACATGTTGTCCATCTCAGGAAGGCTTTTCTGAAAAAAAAAATAGGTTGGCAGATTTCTTCAAGTGCTGATGTGCTGTCCTCACTTATGAAGGGATCCAGACACACCCACTATTGTGCTGAGCTGTGTCTGCCCTAGGTGTGCCCATGCTGGTGAGCCTTACTGAAAGGGGGCCTGAAAATGTGGTGCTGCAAGGCAGGCAGAAGAAACCTGAGGGTCACCTTTTTGCAGGCAGGTGCTCTTTTCTGTTTTTCTAACTTTCCTCACCTGCAGTCAGAACCCCAGCTGACCATAAGCTGGAGGTAGAAAAACAGACAGCCTTTCTTCCCTTCTAGTTTCCCAACAATGTCTGACTCCTCAGGAGCCAATCTGCCCTTTGGCTTCCACACCTGAGAGTCTCCAGTTTCACTACTCCTTTGGGTAAGGAGGACACAAAAGCTTTCAGTGCCTACAGTGCAGCTGAAGGGCTTGTTTCAGGCTACTCATGCCTCTTGATTTCCTCTCCACTGCTGAGAAGAGAAGAAAAAGACAACTCCTGCAAACACAGGGGTAACTGTGATAGCCCTGGCGTTTGTGTCCTGGCCGCAGAGGTCAGGCCAGCCACAGGCACAAATGCTGCATTGCGGCTCTTGACAGCAGCCACACTTTTGGCAGGTGTGTACACTGTGACCTCCACATCCCCAAGGCACCCCCCAAGTTACCAGTGCCCTCAGACCATGGCAGAGAGACTGCTTCAGATCAGGACTGGTCTGACAAAGCACCTGAAGAGAAAAGGGATTAATGCTGATTTGCCTGATTTGCTTGCCACAGCTACTACAACCCTGCAGCCAGGCTCCAGAAAACTGTCACACACATGGATCATAATTCTGGTAGAATCCCAGATGAGTTTTCTCTTTTCCAGCTGCTCCCAAGGGTGCTGCTCATCCCAGGAATGGGATACCTAGTTCCTGCTCACTGACCGTGGCACTGCACAAAGTCACAGCTCTGAGGTGACCCTCACAGCCATTCTGCAGGGAGAGCAGACTCACTTTCCTTCTCACAGGGCTCAAGTAGCATGTAATAACTACTTAAACCAAAGGCACTTACAGTCCTAATGATTCCCTTCCTCCTCTCCTGCTCTGATGCAAAGAAGATCAAGTTACTTAGCAGGAGCTCTCAGTACTTTCTGCTTCTTTCCCACCAAAAGTCTCTCCTATCTAGCCAGAAACATGCTGATACCTTCCTCCCTTTAAATTTGGATGGAACCAGGCAGGGAGTGAAGCCTCTTGAAGGGCTGTTTGGGTGAGAGCCATTCTACTGCAATGGAAATCAGGATCAGAGTGGCACCAACCTTCATAGAATATTATGAACAACAAATAAATATTGAAAAACCCAGAGCTGCTGACAGCCAAACCTATAGTTTTCAATAGCTAGAAAGATCTAAGGACAAAAATTTGGCCCTGCTGAAAGAGCGGGTTTCTGCTGATCTCAAAGGTGTCTAGTTTCCAATAAAAGTTCATCTTTTTGATGCAAAATTATCTATATTCAATTTCTATGTGTTCTGGAGGCATTCACAGAAGTGTAAGTCAAACATGAGGAAATCGATCTCTACCCCCATTTTATGACAGTATTACAGGAAAGAGACCTTTATGATAAATAACAGAAAAAGTTTAATAAAAAGGGAAATTTTCAACAAAATCTGCACAGTAGCATAACTATAGCCTAAAGTATGTGAAAATACCAGAATGAAGTATTCATGTCTGAGGGGAAATCTCTTTCAGAGTCTCAGTCTCAATAACTGAATAAAGAAGAAGATTTAAAAACAGTATTCACTGCATCTGTTCTCTGTCACATGCCCTCCACAAACAGCCTTTTATTAAATTACAGGCATACTTAATCAATTAAGTGTAGGAAGAAAGAAACCATATAGCATCATATTTTCTCTTCTAACATACTAATTGCCTGCCTTTTTTTTTTTCTTCTCATTATAAAGGTCATTTAATAGTTTGTCTTGGTGCTATTGGGAGGGGCAGGAGGGGAATCCTGAGCCAGAGGCAACCAACATGGCTCTGGTTTGAGTATTGCAGAGACATGCTGACATCTTTTACAGGAGGAAGTGTGTGTCTGTGCTCACATGCAATCTGGTGCAGCTTGGCAAGCTGCAAGCACTGTGCCTACGTTTCTTCTGTGCAAATGGTGTTAATTCCTGTGGACGTCCCTCACAATTAAAAGTGTGGCAGCTGATAAACAGCAATGTTTACGCTAGATAAGTCCCAGTAATGCTTTCAAAATAAACGCTGGAAACCTGGACCAGCATCAAGAGCAGAGTGATCCTGTGCTTTAAGGTGGAAAGGAAGAGGAAAAAAAAACCCTCAACAAATTTTTACTCACATTGTTGTGTCGCAACATTCACTGATTTCATAGCCTGTGTATTTCAGTTCACAAGCAGCCTGTGGATAATACATCTGAAAATAGTCCTGCCAAATGAAGCAGGGAAAAGAGTAGAAGTAGCTCAACTCCTCCTATTGAGCTCCTATCCCCTTCAATAGAGGAATATGGCTCAACTACCTGCCAAGTGTTTTGGCAGGGGAGTGGTATATTTTTCTGCTACTTTCCTTTTTATCATCACCACTGATGAGATAAGTCTGGTTAAGAGAGTGGTATGGCAGATTAAAAAAAGGGAGATGTTCCATCTTCCTGATGGAAGTCAGGAGAGACGAGTGTAGGGAGGGGTGTGTTGGAGTGATGCTGAGGTGAGAGGAGGGAGAGGCTGGGAGCCAAAAGCCATGTAACCTTGAGGGTGCTTCCCACCTCCACAATGAAAGCAGTGCCAGCTTGATTGTGAGGATGTCACTGAGAGGAGGGGTTTGGCAACATAATTTACAAGTCCTGCTGCTGGAGATTCCTCCTTGTAATTTTCTCCTTAGTGCGTTGTGCATACCAAACACTTCCCCCGCAAAAGCGGATAAAGCGCTTGAATGCTGCAGAGACTGAAATGCAGCACCTCCTGCTTCACCTCTGCTGCTTCCAAGCTTACCTGGAGAACCATTATGTAGCATTTTAATTTGTCATCCATATTTTAAAATACTGTCTAAACAAATCGGCTTTCATGAAGTAGGAGAGCTTAAAAAACAGAGGGTTCAAAAAAGTGTACAAATGCTTATTCTCAATGTACCGTACAAAATTACAGTTTCATCAGCTGTAACTGCACAAGTCTGAGATATAATTTCACATCTCTAAACAATTTTTTCATGTAACATGGTAGTTATGTCCATTAATAAGTTATTCAATAAATATTTTAATTGATGTTTAATTAACCCACTGTGAAATGCAAGTGTATTTATAGCTGCTGGTAAAGACACATTTCTAAACAGTAAAATAATGCTATTTTTCAGAAATCGGGTACATAATAGCAGAGCAATTATACTCCTAGATGCAATGTGCATAATTTGTGATCTTTTAGGTTAATTCTGCCGGGCTGCACTCCAGTACTCAGCAGTAGCAGGCTATGAGCAGCAGTATCTCCCTGAGCCAAGGCCCCCCTCTTGCCCCCATGCACACTCCTTCAACCAAGGACACACACAACAAAGCACAAGTACACCTAAAAGGACAATTCAAAGTTGCTCAGAGGGTACAGCTGTGTGAAAACAACCAAAAACCCCAGTTATGGCACTCAGCTGAGGGCTAAAAGGGAGTGTCAGGCACAGGAGTCCAAAAATGCGATGCCAGATTGCAGCTGCTAGCTGGTTCTGGCAGTGCCAGCATCTCTGAACATTTGGCTTTTTTTCCTTACAAAGGAACTGCTGCTGTGCTGGGAACCATCGGGGTTGGATGATGCAGGGCAGTCAGCCTCCATCCTGAATTGTGTGTGTGGAGCTCCCTTCTTTCCCTTGGGAGCCCCAAAACCTCCTCTGGCTTCCAACCTGACTGCCTGAACCATCCTACTACCCTGAGAGGAGACAGGGGTCACTCTTGTCCTCTTGGTGAAAGGTCACCTCTCAAGGAAGGAGTGATCTGGGTCTGAGGACACAGTAGGGTCTGAGCACAGCCTGTGCTGGGAGATCAGCAATGGGCAGGTTGGAAACACAGGGCTTCCCCATGAGTGTTCAGTCAAATAAAGAAGAGAGGGATCATAAAACACAGTGCTGTGGGGAGCTGAGTGAAAGCTGGTCCTTCCTTCTTTGATGTACTGACACACTGAATATTTGCAGTTCTGATAGCTTCTGCACTCAGCATTAGGGGTCAGTGACAGCAAACACAGACGAAAGTGTGTGAGCGTAAGAGGGAGAGGAGGGGAAGCTGCTCCTCCTGAGGAGGCAGAGGCTGAGAGTGGAGCCTGTTCCACCAAAAAAGTCAGTCATCAGACAGAGGGGAAGCTCATGGAAAGCTTGGCAATCATTCTCTAGCATCATTATGGAGGAACATGCCTTGCCCTATCTTGTGTTGTCTGGAGATGGCCAATTAAATACTGTAATAAAGATAATTCCCGTTTGTTCTACACAATGAGACTGTCCATCTGTTTGTGAACTCAGTAATAACCTCACCAAAGCTGCATGCCTGAGCAGTGAAATTCATTTCATATTGCTTGGCTTGGGGAAAATCATACAGGACTTATTTTCAAAGGCAAGATCTTTTAAATGTTTCCTCACACTTTGGGTAAACACAAACTGGGGAACACAACAGACACACAACTGTATGCATAATGTCATTGTTTAATTTTTCCCCTGTATTCTCTCCGGAGCTATTCATATTTGCTGTTGGACTTTAAATCTGTGTTGCTACCTTGTTAAAACAATTCTGTCTCAGTAGTGACTTGCAATGTAGCTGTCTGCACCCTCCCAAGCTGCTGCCAGCTATGAATTCTGAGGTGCACTGTCTGTGAAACTGAAAACCCAGAATTATGGCCTTTTGTTATTCCGTGGCCATGTGCTGACATCTATTGTGTTCTGCTGCAGAGAAATAAAGGAAGAAAAAAACACCAAAACCTTACCAATGTTGAGATAAGTGTTTTGAATAGCAAACAACAAAATCTAATTGAACATGTTGGGCTCCTGGACTCCTGGTGTCCAGCATTTAGGTAAGTAAGCAGGGCACAAAGGAGGCAGAGTGTCCGTGTGAGGCAAAAGAGAATCAGATTAAATTGCACAGGATGACACGGAGGACTGTCACAATGAAAATATCTGAGCATTGCCAGCTGGGTATCAGCTGGTACCACATCCCTTCAGGGGTTGCAGTACCTCCAGTGGGATGGAGCATGAGGATGGGGCCCAAAGAGTCGAACAGCAGGAACTTTGGCAGTGTTTGGATGTGTGCCCATCTGGGTATTCCTGTGAAGAGAAGCAGGACACCCCTACAATGGCTGCATGGTGATTTGTAGCTCTGACAGAGCTCAGCCACTGGGCTGAAGCAGCCAGAGCAGAGGCAGCTTCAGCACTGAAAGCAGCATAGATGACAGTTTGATCCAGAGGAGGGACTGTTTATCCCTCTGCTCCCTGAAGGCCACAAACACAATCTGGCTCCAAACAAATCAGCTCTGCAAAGGCGCTGCAGAAAATAGGACTTGGCTTCCATGTGCATGAACCTTCAGGTGGTATTTGGCATCTCCTTGGTTAAACTGAAGGTGAGCCCTTCAGTTCTCTCCTCAGGAGAGAGGAGGTGCCATGCAGAAAAATGCTGTTGGGGGGTCTCAGGAACGTCCGTTCCTGATTCCATGAGTGCTGCTTGATGTGTCCCATCAGGCAAAGCAGCACCAGCCACAGCCACCAAGCCAACAGCACACCCACAGTGGCTGCTCCACAGCAGCAGACTGGAGGTAAAGATGACACAACTGGCCTTTAATTATAGCCCAAAAAAGAAGAAACTCCATTGATTCTGATGAACTTCAACATGGGGCTGCATTTCACCCATTGTTCACCACGCCTGAGATACAAACAGGCTTTTCTTGAACATCCATAATTTCTTATACCACTGAATTGTAAATATGTTTATTGTGGGCAACGGTAAGAAAACAAGTCACCATTTATAACTGAACTTCCTCCTATCCCGTTTACTGTAACAACCTGAGGTATTCATGGGCTGGGACATGTACAGTGAATGCTTACATCTTTGTTCTCCCAAGGCAGCAGGGCCATACCACAGCTGGTAAGACTTGTGCTATGTTGTGCCAGTAATTGTGCCTCCCAGGAAAAGCCTCTCTCCCTGTCCACCAGCAACAGAAAGGACCAAGCGCAACAATTACTTGTCATTTACTATTTTGTTGTAGAATGTTTCAAACAAGAAGCTCCTCTATTGTATTAGAAGGGGGTAGAGAGGCATGCTATGTATTCTTTAACAGAGGGGCTATATATGTATGGTCATGGTAGAGACATTGGAAGACTGGGAAAGTTAAAATGCACTCAGGACTGAAAGAAAAAGAAAATATAATTGGGGAAGAGATGAAGTCAGAATAGAGAGATGAAAAACAAGTTACTTCTGTTGATGAAAGAACATGGAGGTTGTCAAAAAACCAGAAAGATCCAATTTAGTCATATAAATTTTGTCCTTGTGGACAAGAAAAGGGCACCTACTTTGCACACAGCCTTTTAGCTTTGGATTTTTTATTTTGTAATTGCATTTTTAACCTACCTAGGGAATATCAAATATGAATTTTCAAGCCAGCCACTCAATTATTTTTGAAAGACAGGTGATACTTTAACCTTGTCTTTGTCCATATTCTGCTGAGTGTGTAGCTCTAATTAGATTCACAGCTCATATTAATATTGTGGAACCAACTGCTCAGGAGTCACATCAATATTTCTCAAACTTTCCTTATGAAAACTATTCATAATTTAGTGTTCATTCATTTTTAAGACTGATGATATTTGAGTTGCTGAGCAAGTTAATGGGGTTCATTTGGGGTCAATGTCCTTAATCCCTGCATGTAAGTAATATCTGGCTTCTGCTGCTCATTCCCTCAACTCAGAGATAAGCAATGAAACTTAGCAAGACCTAATTGCTACTGCAGTCCAGGGAGCCAGAGAAATAAGATGTATACTTTTTTAAAGGAGTTCTTACATGTGCGTGTCCACAAAAGCCTCAAGGTGCATATATTGCACTGGGAAAAGATAGAGGGTGAGTGGAAAGTCTCTGGAGGTGTTGTGTTGGTAGGCTGAATTGGGTACATCCCCTTGCTGCACACTGGCTACAGCCAAGGAATCAGACGCTCAGCTGTGGAGCAGTCTGATCCTCTCCTTTCTTCCCAGGCACTCCATTCCCATGAGCTAACCCCATGTGAGGATCAGCAGGAGAAGGGGCTCCCCCCAGCCTCAGACCCCTGTGCTCCATGCAGAGGGACATCAGCAGGGTTTGGACCTGGTACATGGTTCATAGCACCTTGCAGATTTTGGAGTTGCTGTCCAGAAATGGTGGACTTCAATTTGATACTGTGGATGGATGTAAGGAAAAAGGGTTTAAAAGAAAAAGGCCAAAAAACACTTGCAAACAAAAAATATGATTCTTCTAGTTATAAGAGTCTTTCATTTTGGTGGGTTCATGGAAACAACTCCATAAATCACCATTAGGGAAGAGAAGATGACATTTCTAAGTCAGGAAAGCTCCTGTCAGTTCCTTAAAGCACCTCTTTGAGCGCAAATTTGATTTTCAGACATGGTGAGTCCTGCCTAATACTGTCTAAATTTAATCTGACTGGCAGGCAACCTGCATCCTTGAAGATCACACACTTGTTTAGGTTCTTAATGTAGGTTCTCCAAAGGTCTCATTCTTCTTGGGAGACATGGAAGAGCTCCACTGGGCCTCACCTTAAATTGCATTTGTGCTCAGCATATCAAGACTGGTTATCCTGAGCTTGGTACTCCCTGGGACCACCTGCTTCTCCCAGGCCACTGGGAAGACTGTCCTCAGCAGAAAAGTGCCAGCCAAAGCAGACCAAATACACTCCAGCCCCGAGAGATTCTTTTCTTTAAGAGTAGACCAGCTAGGGAAAACCAGATCCTTCTACTTCTTGCTGTAGTTATCTTTGAGGCGGGAAATAATTCCCTAGTACTCTTAATCTCTCACCAGGTCTTATTCTTTACATGTTTAAATGTGCTACCATCTTCCTAACAATTCAAATTATGTCAGGAGTACTGTGCTACAGACAGTAGATGTTAAAGGCAGCCACCTGCCTACAATAACACAATTTCAGATTACGCTCAGAAATAAGAGTTGAGAAACATGACTGACATGAAGAAGCAGAGGAGCGCCTGCCTGGTTTCCATGGACTGGCTGTGTACACAGTTTTAGGTATGTTTGTAAGTGTCTAAACGAATACTCAGTTCAACAAGAAGGTGAGAAATCAAATTTAACAGTGTAAATATGCAGTCGGATATTGTGTCTGGAGGAGCAAGTGATTTCTGATGCAAGCATTCATGCACAATTTTGAGTAATGACTGATTTTTATGTTATTTAAATCGGCTTTTCTAGATTTACTCTCTTGATAAGACATGGGTAAATTTAGTGTCAAAACTGAAAAGTATTCTCAAAGCTGTTTACACAGTGATGTATTATGCTTCTGAAGGCATGATTTCTACTGTTCTGCTTGACAACATTCTGGCTACGGAGAAAATGAATATTTCTGCATTGCTAAAATGTTTTATAATTCTTATGCAAGGGAGTATAGCAAGCAAATAAAAAAAAATATATGCTAGACTCGTGCTAATAAAGAAAAATACAATTTTTATCTCTTGAATTTTGTCCTGCAGTATTTACAAATTGTTCAAAATGAGACAACATAAGCTCTGTGCCAGTCTTCTGCTTCGTGATGAGAAGGTCTTTGGTGGTCAGGACAAATAAACCCAGGGGAAATTGGGAAGTCTGCATTCAGATGCTTGTCAGATCACCTAAGCAGACATGTACATAAAAACAATAGCCTAATTTTACCAAACTATAGCAACTATACCAAACATAACTTGCAAATCTTACATGTGTTCAAGAGGTGAGAAAATACTTAACACACCTGAACTAATGATTCTTCAGAATCAGAAGGTTAGGAGAAAAGAGCTGCAAGACCTACATTTCAACAAAAATAACTAGCTTTCAAAGCAGTTCTTATGGTTTAGAATGTAAAAAGCTTTCAACAAATAGCACAAAATGTGGAATACAAAAGGCAAAACTCCAACAAACGGCAAGTGTATTAGGAAGTGAACTGAAGTATTTGTAATCAGTTAAAAGGCTTTCTCTGCACAAAATTGCAGAATTACAGAGGCTGAAAAAGCTCTCTAAGATGGGTTATGTTCTTGTTTTCCCTCTAGTCATGGCAGTCATGACAGTCCTCTGGTGTGTCTTCCTGCAAACAAGAAGAGCAGGGGTATGCCTGTCAGTCTGACAGCTCAGCAAAAGGAGCTAGAATGGCCTCTTTAGCTTTAAAAGTCCCAGCTGAAGCTCCAGAAAGTTCCATCTGAACATGTGGAACATCTTCTTTATTGTGTGGGTGATGAAGCACCTGCACAGGTTGCCCAGAGAGGTTGTGGAGTCTCCTTCCCTGGAGATACTCAAAAGCAACCTGGACAGAGCCCTGAGTAATGTGCTGTAGGGCAAGGTGATTGAACCAGGTGACTTCCAGTAGTTCCTCTCAACCTTACCCATTCTGTGATTCTGTGAAAGCAAACAAGAGTTAGAATGTGGTTTTGGAAATACTAATTGGGAAAAGTG
The DNA here is from genome assembly GCA_013400215.1 of Cisticola juncidis. Classification (NCBI taxonomy): domain Eukaryota; kingdom Metazoa; phylum Chordata; class Aves; order Passeriformes; family Cisticolidae; genus Cisticola; species Cisticola juncidis. The sequence continues at coordinate 318,807 of VXBR01008447.1, read as the reverse complement.
CTCCTGCAACTTTATTGAACACAGCACATGTTTGCATGGTCAAAATATTCCTCAAAAGGAAGCCCTCTGAACAACCAACAGCTTCTGTAAAGGAGACAAACATCCAGACAGCCAGGAGCATTTGCATCCAGCCATTTCTCCTGATGCTGAGTCTCAGAGATCCCTCTCAGCAGTGTGAGAGCACAGCATTAGCTCTGTGCACCTGGAGAGGCTTATGCTCAAAGTCCTGCACACAGGGAAGCACTTTTCTCATTCAAATTTTGATTTGCCAAAGTGTTTGAACAAATAAAATGTTCCCTTAATATCAAATCAAAGTCAAATAAGTTGACGCTTTTCTTTTTTAATACCAAAAATGAAGTTCAGGGTGCTTCAGGGCTCTATGCTTATACATATTAGTGTATTCCCTTCAGCCTCATTGTTGGTTTGAATTATTCATAAAATATACCTTCTACATCTGCAGATGTGGAAGACAACACATTTTCAAATGAAAGTTCGACTTTGTAATGCAAAAACTGTTTGTGGCAGAGAGAATGAATAAGCAGTAAGGTGTGGGTTGGCACAGGTAAGAGAATGTATTCCAGTGTCTCAACTGTCCTGATAGAGAGATTTTGCATATCAGGGCAAAAGACCAGAGAAGAGCAATAAAAACCAGGAGAGATTTAGTACAGCTGGTCTAAACTCTCTGGCTGAGAACTCAGGATAAGTCATGTCATTATACACACACAATAAAGCATAAAGCAGTAGTATAGGTATTGTTCTGGGGTTGTAGAGTTTTTGTGTAGTTTCATAGGCTGTATTTGAGATCAAGAATAGACTGTAAAGCACAGGTGACATAAAGCAGGTTGTAAACAGAGATCACTGGAGTCTTTACCCTGTGGTCTCCTTCCTATTCCCACTGTCCAGTTCTTAACATATCACCCCGTGAAGCCACAGCTGTCCAGATGCTGAGCTGTGGGAATCCTCACTTCAGGTCCCCACTGGTCTGAGGACCCCTTAGACACCAGGTCTCTGCCCTTGGAGGTGTTTGGCCACCAGCCTCCTTTGCAATGCATCAGCACTCCTGTTGTGCCCAGTTACAGATATGGTTAGGGTCAGACCTAACATTTTGGACTTCTCCAGGAACCCTGTGGACAGCAGGTAGGGACATCCCTCCCTACAAGCACTTGGAGTACCAGTTCCATGCCCAGCTTCCTGCCATGCTCTGGGTGTGTCTGACAGTTTGTAATGGGACCTAGGAGAAGTATCCTGATTTGGGGAAAGAGAATAAGGAGTTGGAGTCCTCTAGGGAGGGAAGGTTGCTCACCTGCTGGAATTAGCCCCTGCAATTAGAAAGGAGTGTTTAACCTCAGACATTGGCTGCGAGCCATTCCAGGCTGATGTGAATTCATCTGAAAACTGAATTTTTTGTAATGCAATTTTATACATGTGTACAACTCCATATAAGACGTGAGTAAAAGCTCTGCCAAGAGTAAGTTTATGAATAGAGTTGTACAAGGGCAAATGCATTTTGGGGCTATAGGTCTAGAGGTCTGAGCCCCTCAGGCAGCTCTCCAAGATGACATTCCACCTGCAAAGCAATAGAAAACCAGGTGCTGTGCATGCAGAAGTGAGCATGTGAAGGCCAAAGAAGATGCAAAGCCACACTGAAGGTACAGTATTTGTAATCACAGGAGACTGATGGACTGTCCCAGGCATTTTTCAGCTCTGTTATAGCTGAACATGAGCCTGAGGATATTAATTTGGCATAGAGGCCCTGGCAGAGAGAGGGGCATCACAAAATGTTACCCTGATTTTGAAGACTTTTTAAGCTTTCTGTTAGGTTCTTCATATTGGAGTCAGAAATGTTACCTTATCACACTTTCTACTGTAAACAATGGCCATGTTTTCCTAACTGTCTTTTATTGTTTACACATTTCTAGGTAGGAAGAGAAAGGTGATTTACAGTTGGCTTGACCAATGTGGGTTGAGAGGTGGAATTCCATCCTCCAATCCACAAGCCACATAAGAAATGTTTATAACTGAGTTTTGTAAATAAACTCGCCCCCTTTTTTTCCTGCTTCTCTCACCAGTGTGTCCTCGTGTAGTTCTTTCTGTGTCCACGGTGATAACAAAACCCCATGGACACAGCACTTCAGCCTCCCTTAATCACATTCTCTCCACACTTCAGCCTCCTGCCTCTGCCTCTCCTTTACAATGTGTTAAGCAATTTGAGGCAGAGGATGCATAAATTACCATCAGCTGGACACATATTTCAGATGGTATCAGTTTGAAAATATTCTTCATTCACTCTCTAATGCCTCCTCTAACATATTAAGTGCAATTATGGGTGTTGGTCTCATCCAGGAGCCTGCCAGTGAAAGGAAAGCAAACTGGACCTAAAATGTTATGAAATCCCTAGCCCTGCAGAGGAAGGACCACTGCACTCATAAAATAGTCATTTACCTGGCTCTGAAATCATGCTTTCTCCAGGCCTTCCCAGATGTGCCCTGCAGAGTCCCTTTTTGTTTGGTCTATCCTTTGCTCAAGCATTCCCTGCTCTCAGAATCCTTCAGTCTCTCTGTCTCTCCTCCTCCCTCAGTCATGTCCACACTGAAAAAAACAAGTGGAAAGAAGCAGTGCAAAGGCCCTGCAGATGATTTGTGTCAGGCTGAGTGCATCAGAAGAATTCACCGGAGCAAAAAAGCTCTGGATCAGGAAGAGGTCAGCCCACTATTTCAAACGCTGTCACTGATCTGGGGACACGTTGTGGCTGGTGACATCAGTGAAGAGCATTCATGCATGTCCCATTTTATGCAGCAAACCAGAGGCAGCAACGCCCCCAATTCCACCTAAGCTGCAGGGGGGTTTGGGCACCTAACCCTCTTAAATCCTCCTGTAAGCCCCAGTGCAAACATCTTTGCTGCAGAGTAAGAAAAATCTCTTCTGCCAATAGAGTGTACCTGTACTGGTTCTTAGACTGTGCCAATACTGTGCAACATAACACCTCCAATTAATAGCAAACACTCCTCAGACCCTGCTGTGCCTGTCTCTGTGTGACAAAAGGCAAGGCTGAGTGAAAGCATATCTTGAATTTTGCCCTGTAACTGCAAAAAAAAAAAAAGTGAAGAGAGAATTTTTTTCACCACTAGCATTTAGAAACCCACTAAAATTAATAACACAAAACTGAGGGTGTACTGAGTCAAAGACAGTAAGGCATTTGTGCTGCTGGATGCATCATCCATGTGCTTCTTTCATTAACATGACACAGAAGCAATATTACCTTATACTTCTGGAATATGTTTTAGGACCCAAAGCAATTTTATAAGAATTAGTCTCATAGCAGCTCTGGATCCAGGGCAATGATCAAGCAAGGGGCTAGTGACAGGACTGAGTAAAAACCTTTTTCCCATGCAAGTAGGACTGCCCTGGAACACCACCATCAGCCTTTCCCTGTGCCTCAGAAATGAGGGGTTTGCATGTTATTTTTAGCTCCTACCCCTTATTAAATCACCCTTGAAAAATCCAGATCACTCCATGGTTGCTCAGAGTCACAGGTTTATTTTGTTCTCTCCACCATAAGACACGATGATCAAATATTTGGAAGAGCCAGAAGATAATCCTGATAGAACAAAGAAAGAAAAGCAAGTATCTCTCTCAATGACCTCAAAGCCAGTATCTAGTGGACTGTGAGCCCTGGAGCAGATGAGCGAGAGCAGCAGTGAAAGAGCTCTTCGAGGTGCCTTGATCTTCCTGAGCTACAGCAGTCACCCTTAGCAACCACTGCAGTGCAGGCTGCTGTCACCAGGGACAGGGGCAGACAGGGGGATGCCTGTTGATGTGATACAGCTACAGACAGTGGAATAATGCACCACAGTGTGCTGTCTTTCAGCTTCTTTTCATATAGGTACTGTGATTATTCATACTTTTTAACTTTTAGAAAATAGGAGTGGATGCTTTGCACACACTGAAAAAGGGGATTTCCTATCTCTTACAGCTCGAAGCCCAGCTGACCTCTGACCCACCTCCCTGAAACCATCCTGGCCATGTGGGAACAAATCCTGCATTTTGCAGAGCCAAGGGCAAGGGTTTTGACACAAGCAGCAGGAGCTTCCAGTCACTAACATAAATCAGACTCCAGGAGAAATGCTTCTGATCTAGCTCAACCCCTCTTCTCTGGCTTTACTTTCTTTAATAAATGGTGCATTGACATGTCTGACTGCAAGCCTTGGTATCAGTGACACGATGAGCTTCTTTCTATACAGCAATAAGCAATAGCCACAGCTCTTGTCAAAAATTTTATTTTAATTTAATTTTATTTAATTACAAATTAAATTAATTTATTTAATTAATTAGTTTATTTATTAATTTATTTAATTAAAATTAAATAATTTAATTTTATTTAATTACAAAGTCTGAAAAATATTTCTTCTAGAGATTCTTGTCCCTCTTTCCAGTTTTAGGAGAGTCTGGTAAATATTCAGATTTCTGGATGCTTACATTGACTAACAAAAGCTATTATCTTGCACATATACCCATTTTAAATTATTCTTTTATTCTAAGAAACAGAATAATTATTCCCCTAAAAGGCATATTCCTCTAAAAGAGTAAACTATACTAGCCTTTAATTTTAAAATATTCCTCCTTAATGTCTCTAGCATAGAAAATTTTACATTTTGCCCAACCTCATATAGACCAGACATATCTAATGTATACACTTATTTTTCTTTATCAGTAGAGAACACTGTTTAAATTTGAGAAGAAACTGAAATATTGATTTTTTTTTTTAATTCAAAGGCTTTACTAAATGNAGTGCAGGCTGCTGTCACCAGGGACAGGGGCAGACAGGGGGATGCCTGTTGATGTGATACAGCTACAGACAGTGGAATAATGCACCACAGTGTGCTGTCTTTCAGCTTCTTTTCATATAGGTACTGTGATTATTCATACTTTTTAACTTTTAGAAAATAGGAGTGGATGCTTTGCACACACTGAAAAAGGGGATTTCCTATCTCTTACAGCTCGAAGCCCAGCTGACCTCTGACCCACCTCCCTGAAACCATCCTGGCCATGTGGGAACAAATCCTGCATTTTGCAGAGCCAAGGGCAAGGGTTTTGACACAAGCAGCAGGAGCTTCCAGTCACTAACATAAATCAGACTCCAGGAGAAATGCTTCTGATCTAGCTCAACCCCTCTTCTCTGGCTTTACTTTCTTTAATAAATGGTGCATTGACATGTCTGACTGCAAGCCTTGGTATCAGTGACACGATGAGCTTCTTTCTATACAGCAATAAGCAATAGCCACAGCTCTTGTCAAAAATTTTATTTTAATTTAATTTTATTTAATTACAAATTAAATTAATTTATTTAATTAATTAGTTTATTTATTAATTTATTTAATTAAAATTAAATAATTTAATTTTATTTAATTACAAAGTCTGAAAAATATTTCTTCTAGAGATTCTTGTCCCTCTTTCCAGTTTTAGGAGAGTCTGGTAAATATTCAGATTTCTGGATGCTTACATTGACTAACAAAAGCTATTATCTTGCACATATACCCATTTTAAATTATTCTTTTATTCTAAGAAACAGAATAATTATTCCCCTAAAAGGCATATTCCTCTAAAAGAGTAAACTATACTAGCCTTTAATTTTAAAATATTCCTCCTTAATGTCTCTAGCATAGAAAATTTTACATTTTGCCCAACCTCATATAGACCAGACATATCTAATGTATACACTTATTTTTCTTTATCAGTAGAGAACACTGTTTAAATTTGAGAAGAAACTGAAATATTGATTTTTTTTTTTAATTCAAAGGCTTTACTAAATGTATAAGCTGATCAATTTGACACATTTGGAAATAAACCCTTGACTGGATCCAGTAGTAGCCCTAGGCTGTCTTTTCTAGTGACAATTTTTTCCTCATAGTACAAGATTAATTTTGACTGTGAATCTGCCTTAGATTATTCTGCTACTTAAGAATTTCTACTTTCCTATTCTTCTGAGGTTCAAGATATTCTGTTTTTAACTTGTCCCTGCTTTTAGTTTTTTATGAATTCGAGCAGAACTGGTGGTGGTAGCAGATTTTGTGCTCAGTCCCATCACCTGGAGGAGGAGATGTTTGGCACTTTAGATGGCATGAACATGGTGATATACCACTTGAATATCACTACTGCAATATTACCACATCTTCAAAATTGCCTTCTGTTTGCTGGAAATTACCTGCATTAAATGGATTCTTAGGTTAGTGTTAAAGCCCCTATTTTGTTGCTTTAAAAAATATCCAACTGTTACTCCACTCCCTCCCTTCCATCTCTTCCCTCCTCACCGCTCCTTCCTTCCTCTCTGTGCCTCTTTCGTCTCCTCCCACTTTTCCTTCTAAAACTGAGCTGTTCCTGTTGTTAAAACCTTTGCTTTCACATTTACTTAAGGGCAGTTTCTTCTGCAGATGAAGTAACCAAGTTGTGTAGAGGGTGGAGGGAACCCTCCAACCCAGCACACACAATTGCAGTTGTTTTTGCTGCTTTCTGTGTTTCAGCTGGGTAAAGAGAAATGACATTTTCAGTGTCAATTTACTGCACATTCTCTAAGTAGAGCAAACATCAGTGCTTATGTTCTTTCAGGCTGAAAAAGAATTTAAAGCCCCCGTACACGTTTGGGGTTTTTCTCCCCTGAGTCATCAAAGTCAATGGGATTTTATTGCATGAAAATCACTTATTTGGTTCAAAACGTCTAGTGACATGGCAGCCCAGATTATCTGAAGAAGTTTTAATGTTAGACTACGCTGAAAAATGACTGCAAGGTCCAACCCTTTTTTCTGGCAAAATGCTGCTGATTCGGACACGGTCCTTGCCCGAATAAGCTCTGCAGACTGGGTGTTCTAGCTGTTGGGCAGGTATACTCCATCTGTGCAGATTTTGCAATAGTGCTTTCTGGTCTGACATTTTCCAAGCATGCCTTCAGAGCCTGGCATTTTGGTTATCTTGTCTGAGAAATGATGTGTAGTTTTTTGGTTTTATCAGGGGAGACCTTTTTTTTGAGCACCTTTCTACCAACCAATCTGATGGCAAAATTAGGAAAAGTATAAATGAAGGGAGTGATTACAAGAACATAAGGAAAGAAACAATTTGTCTGAAATATTGAAACCTCCTTCTATGGCCTGTGCCAAAAGCCCCTTCTGGCGAGCAGGTAAAAGCCTGGCATCAGAGAAGGGTTGGGGTTGGAAGGGCCTCTGGAAGTCATCTGGGTCAAGTGGTCTGAGCCCCCCTGATCATGCAGACACAGCTAGATCATCCTGCTCCAGAAAATGGCCACTTGGGTTTTCAATTTTTGCAAGCATGGAGGCTCCACAACCCCCATGGATAAACTGTGTCAGTCTGACCACCCTCACTGTAAAAAAGTGTTTTCTTGTGTTCAAATGGCATTTCTTGTACAATTTGTGCCCATTGCCTCTTCCCCTGTCTTTGGGCATTACTTAGAGTTTGTCTCCCTTCATTCTCTCCCATCAGGTGCATCAGATACACATTGGTGAGATCTCCTTCCCCAGCTTTCTCCTCTCCAAGCTGAGCAGTTCCAGCTCTGACAGGCCCTCCCCACAGGAGAGGTGTTCCAGGATAACAGTGGTCTTAGTGGCCCTCCACTGGTCTGTCTCCAGTATGCCCATGCCTCTCTTGTACTGGGGAGCCCTGAACTGGACAAAGCATTCCAGGAGAGGCTTCACCACCACTAAGCAAAGGAATCACCTCTCTCCTAATGCAGACCAGAGTAACACTGGCTTTTTTTGCTGTGAGGGCAAGGTGAGTGTTTTTGCTGTTCAGCAGGACCCCAGGGTTCTTCTTAGAAAAGCAGCTTTCCAGCTGATCCACCCTCAGCACATATTGGTGCAGGGGGATGTTATTTCTCCCAGCCTGCAGGACTTGACATTTTTCCTTATTGAAGAAGTAACTTTTGCTTATAGTCCCCCAGATTTTTACCAGTACAGGCAAGGGAATACTCTAGCTGTATTTCTGCAGTACCACTCATGTGCTCTTGTCATCAGCAAAGTGCCACTTTCCCTCGCAATAACCTGACTCATGTGCTGGGCTGGAATGAATTTTGCCTCTCCCAAGCCTGTTTTTGGCTCTGCATAGCTGCTCCTCATGATGAATGCAGTAACACATACCCCTGCTTTGGCAATAGCTCCCTCGGTGAGAGGTGGTGAATAGTATCACTCTACCCCCAAATGGAGATTAAAAACAAAACAAGGAGATTAGAAACAGCTGTTGGGGGAGTGATGATGATGGGGTGGAAAGAGGACACTCCCAAGGCAAATATGACTTCTGCATCACGGTTCAAACCAAAATAAACCAAACTAATAATAGGAGGAACTAAAGGATGGTCATTGGATATAAAATGTGACTCAGACCTTACTGAGGGACACGACAGGTGGTGCAGCATACTGGACAAAAGGCTGTTTATCCTGTGTGAAGAGGTGCTGTGAGGGCTCTGATGGCCCCAGAAGAGCTTCTTCCCTGCATTCCTGGCCAGCACTTCCACCACAACCTCAGAAAGGGGAGTGGGCTAGGAGAGGCTCTCTCCAGCTCCACTCACATTTCTCTGCCCCCTGGAAGCTGCTCACTCCAGATCATGACATGGCCACCGAAAGATGGGCAGCATAAACCTCCTCCAGACTCTGCTTTTGCTCTGCTACCCAGTCATGCCAACACAGCCCCTCACTCCTCACCACCTCCCCGTGAGGCCTCAGCCCACACCTGCCTGCTGCTGGCTCTTCTGTTTTCACAGAACTGCTGCTGTGCCACTAACCCCAGCCATGGGGCAGTGGCAGAGCCAGCTTAGAGGGAGAGGCCACACCAACACTGGGGACTTACACTCAGCCTGGGCAGTCACTGCAATGCTCCATCAGCCAAGAAATTCTGCTTTTGACTTCAGGTGAGATGAAGAGAGACCACTGGGATGAGTGACATCTAAGAAGAACTTGCAACCAGGCATGACTTACACAAAAGGCAGAGCACTGAAGATTGGAAGCATCTCTAAAAATGGGCTCAATGTAACAAGAATCAATCCCTATAAAAGCAAAGAAGAAGAGAAACAGTTATCGATGTGTCCTCTGTTGTAGCCAGTTTTTTGTGGAATTAAACTCACCAGTGCCTCTGTCTCCCAATTCCAGACAGCAATCCCTGACTGCTGTGGGAGAGCTCATAGCCCCCGAGTCTGTGAGCAGAAGGAGTACAGACTCATCCCTTTGCCTTTGTTTAATGAAGAGACACCTGCATTAAGTGTGCACGTGGGTGTGCATTACAAGAGGATTTGTTCCCAGAAATAAACACCTTGGTGCCATCATGATAGTCATTAGCTTTTGAATTAAAATGTAACATTATACAAAAGCTACTACAAGCATTGATTGATTCATTGCTGGGGAAAACTTGTATTGTTCTATGGAAAGGGAGAAACTGGAGCAAAAATACCTTAACAGGGACCTTTGAAATGGAATTTTTGACTGTGCAAGCCATGCAGGATTTTCACCCACCAGGCACCATCCCTTGACCAGGCTCTAAGGAAATGGGTGCAAATTGAATTGAAACTGGTGCTGTGTTGCTTTGGGTTTTTCATGTCAATGGTTTTGCTCTGTTAGGAGGCTCAGGGCATCCACCATACAAGCCATCACTGCTGGTGAGCTGGCACTGGAAGGAAGCTGACTCCACCATAAACCCTCTGAAGACAAACTAATACAGCCCCATTGCTTCTAGTGTTAACTTCACAATATGATTTCATTACACGCCTAATGAATTTACTGTCTGCATAATTTGAACACATTGATTTATAGATTCTGGCTTAATTATAACCTTAACATTATAATTCCATTTCTTCATTTTCAGTTAGTCCAGTAAGACTGTGGTAACTGAGCCCGACAGTCAGATCTATGTGTTTGCCTGTTTATACTTAGTAAAAAAATGCAGAAAAAATGTGTGCTAATAGCTATTTATAATCCCAGACACTGGGAAGTAAAGCATAACAGATGCTAGATGTGTTTGGCTTTTTTCCCCACAAGAAACTAGCCCCAGGAAGAAGATACCACCTCTCCCACAAAAATAATGAGCCACACTGACCAAAGGATCAGATGATGAATTTTTGACAACCCACCTCAGCTTCACACTTTATCAGAGTGGCACTGATTTCCCCAAAATAAGAGACAAAATAATAACAAAGGAAAATGAAGAAGAATCATACGGAGAAAATATTCCCGGCTAAAAACTGAACAAATCAGTGCCCTTTCAGAGAAGTACTACCAAAAAAAAAAAAAAGACAATAGTTTTTGAGACTTTTCAGGGATTTTCTTTGCTTCAGGTTTTGACAAAGGAGAAGAGGATCTGGACACAGGAAGGGAGAAGGACACAAAATAATTAATTGAAGGAAAATTATTTTACATGTGCAGCTGTGTTGTAAGAAGCCCCCTGCACAGTACTACATTCTCCCGCATCAGGGAGAGTGTTCCTATTTCCCTGACAATGCACAGAAGGCCATATTCTCCGACCTTGTGTCTCTGTGCCACTAATTTCTGGCTGGTTTTGTTTGCCACAATGCCAGTGACAACTGCTTAAGCTTACACCATTGCTCTTTGTACAGGTCTCTGTGCAGAGAGGCAGTTGGTGCCCTCCTCCTGCTGTTGTCACCGAAATGAAATATTGCAAAGTGATTGCCTTGTATGCTGCACAAACTGGGGAAGTTCATGGCCCTGCTTTGATCTTTTCATTATTCCACAGAGTTGCTGCCTGACTGTTGAACCCTGGCTTGACAGTTTGGATTATTAGAAAGAGAGGCATTAATGCATTTAATGTATATACACGATCAAAATGTTGGCTGTTGACAAGGTCAGAGAAAAATAATGAAATGCCATAATTAACAAAATATATTGGCCATTAAAATATGATGCCTCATTCTCTTGACAGAGACGCTAACAAGAAAAAATGACCTTATTGAAAGTCTTCATGTCCCTCTAAATCCTCTAAATCAAAGGCACAGTTTTCACAGTGCCGCTGGCCACAGGTTCTAACCAGCAAAACCTCTGGGAGATGCGATGCTGTGAAGCACTGGGAGGGAGTATCACACTGAATTAGAGATGGGGAACATTGCTGAAAGGTCTGAACCAGCACTTGTCTCTGCTTTAAACCCACTCCAATCCACAGACCTCTGTGAATTGACATACCCCCATAGGATGAGCCCTGCATGAGTGCTGCAGCAGTGAACAATGGCAGGAACTCCATGGAGCTGAAGAAAAACACATCAGCTAGAAGTAGCTGATACTAAGCAGAATGGTCTAGTAGATCCCAGGGCAAAAGTTTTGGGTTTCTCCATCTTAATTTACAGCAGGCTGTTTACAGTCTTAATCCTTTCCATTATTCATTTTTCCTAGGTGCAGAAGAGGGAATTCACTGCCCATTTATAGCACTCTGAATTCTGGAGAAGGGTGATGCCATGCAATCTGTTACTCTTATTGACAGCTGGGGCTTCTGGTATTTTGGCCTAAAATCTGAAAGCCCATTACAGGGTGTATCAACATCACAGCTACAAATAAATCTTTTAGGTCTGAAAAATATTTCTCTGGCAGCAAGAAAACAAGCTGCTGTAACATTAGGAGGAGGTTGAACTAATTGGAAGTGCTTAATGCATGCTCAGCAACAGCTGGAATAACAGAAAGCTGTGCCTGACTGGGAACAGCAGATGTTATAAATTTCATCTGGTCAGATCCGATGGCTGATAGGGAGGTCCTGCTCCACATCTGTGAAATATTCACCAGATTCCACATACAAACTTTCTGAAGCAGGCGTTGCCGTGGTCTTTAGAAATAGAGGAGCACATTTGCTCCAGAAATGTTGACAAAGGAACGTGTAGCTCTTAGGCAGACTTCAGAGTAGGATGAAAAAGTAGTGATTGTGTAGAAAAGTTTTATAATTACCAATGGTGAACACCAGCATAATTAAAAAAAAAAAAAAAAAAAAGTGATATGTGCTCCAAATATCACAATATGCAATTTTACAGAGAGAGATTAGGCAATATTCAAATAAGAAACAAGATGGGGTTTTTATTACAGTAATTATGTCACTGCAGTTTCTGGCATGGATGACTAATTGCACTCTGTAAAAATGTCTTCTCTATATTATGTATTCATAAAAGAAAAAGTGGGCATGAACCCACTGATGTTATCAAAGCCACACAGATAACAAGAAAAGGATTCAAAGAGCACTTGGATGTCAGTTAGGTGCGTGACAGGTATCTGAGTGTAACAGCAGCCAGTAAAGATCCTCCTTCCCAACCAGCCTCTCTGCCTAAGACACCAGGAGTGTTTCTGGTTTTCCTCCCAGCAAGCTATGGGCAGAAGGACTCATGGTCAAGTTCTGTTCAACATCCTGCTGGTGAGGGGTTTTGGAGAGGGGATGGAAAGCCCAATTTCAGGTTCTCTCATGAGCACTGATGTGCAGCTCCCCATTCCCAAGGCTGGGTGCTTGCCCCCTCCAACCCCATCAGGGCCAGGATGTCAAACAGAAGGAATGACAGACTGACAGGAATGAGCCTGAAGGCAGAAGAGGGAGAAGGAGAATCTTACCTCTGAGTCCACATGCTCAGAGGGGAATGGGGATGCCTGGCTCTAAAGGCTTTTTACAGACCCCATGTGCAGGAAGGAAAGCTTTGTTCTGTGCTTCTCTTCATGGAATGATTAAATTACCTTGCACTCATTTTTATTGACTGTGACCAGCCTTACCCATCTGACATTCACCCACAACAGCTTGGGGGTAGTTTCTGACAGATGTCCCCATAATGTGCTGTACACGAGGCTTCCAAGACAGTTTTGTGGCTGCAGGAGTGGGAGGAGGTGAGCAAGGTGCAGTCAGGAGCAAAGAGCTGACATTAGCCAGGCCTCTGCAGTCTGGTCTAAGTGACAAAAGGAGCTCTGCTCTGCCATTATTCCCCAGTTTGTTGCAATCCTGTTTATCCATTCATGCTCTCAGTTTATTTCTGTGAAGTCCGTTGACTCTGGTTTTAGATCCAGTGGCACATCCAAGGCTATGTGTCAATCTTGTCCTTTATTCATGAAAGGAAACTGCAAGCAGAGCTTCTTTCAACCAATACTATAATAAAAAAAAGTTTTAAAAAATTTTCAAGCCAGGCATTATGCTCCAACCTTATTGGATGAGAGATGTGTAGAAGTGAATGTCTCATTCACAAATTTTTCAGAATTGGTCAGGATTTGAACAAAGTACCTTTCTTGTTCTCCAGATATTCCTCTTCTGTTCCCACTTTTCTGTTCCTGCTGGCTCCATGTGAGAAAGGAAACTTCACCTGACAAAAAGCACAGAATCAGTTTCTTTCAGAATATCTTATACCATCTTAAAGTGCCCAGTGAATTTCAGTCTTAGTGACTCCAGGCATTTAACTAGTAGGAAGCACGGTGTGAACATTTCAGATGAGCTTGCTCTGGATCCAGACAAGCTGGATTTGGTGCTGTCTACAGTCACCTCACGCTTTTACTGCTTCTAATGCCACTTCCTCTGCTTTGGCTCTATGACTGACTCTCTGCCATTGTTTCCTGGGTTTCCTACCCCTTATCTTCTTCACACGAGCAGCAAACCTGGCATATGGGTGTCAAAAATCCCTTGGGCTTGCAAGAAGACAAAGCAAATCACTGGTATTAACAGCAAAAACCCAAACCAAAACAAATCAAAACAAAACCTTTCACAAGCATCTTATTATCTCATTATATGTGTGTCCTTCAGAGGCTGGAATATGCTCAAAGCCAGTGCTCTGCAGGCTCCATACCCATTTGTTAGCCTAGCTGTCTTGTGCTTTAATAGCCCTCTGTCCTTCTCTTTCCAGGTTGAAAAAAGAGTGAAACACAACCAACCTGCTTAAATAAATATACTGATATATAAATAATACTGGTAAGCAAGTCTCATACACATGGCTTTATGCTTCTTGTTGACTTGATTTATTATCCTTTTCCTTTTTTTTCCCCGTGTCCATTTAATCAAGTTTCCCCCTCACTATCAAGAGTGATTTTTTTTACATTGCAGATGTATTGCTACAATCATTTATGCTTCATCTATTTCTCATCCTGACTCTTCATTGCTTTTTTTCCTCCCCTTCCCTGTTTCCACTGGGTCTGTCCAGTGGGCCTGTTTGCTCTCTTGCTTGTACTCTGCCTTTTAGCATGAATTCAGTCCATGAGTTATGTCCAATGTTCAATTCTCTGAAGTTAGAGTGGATTCCAAACACTTGGAAAAAGATAAAAAGCACAAATTTTGCAGTTGGGGAACAAGTGAAAAAAGAGAAGAGACAATGGGTTTGTGAGGTGCTTGACTGTCAAGTGCAGCTCTGCATAGCATCAGTCAAAATACCATGGCAAATAAATAGAAGCATGAGAGAATTGTCCACAGATACTGAAAGAGCACATAGAGCCATCTACTTACTAAAGAAACATGCTGCGTACCAGAAGTGGCTGGCATGCTTGCACCTGCTAAATATTGTTTGGCACTGGTATTGTCTGCCTGCCAGCTTGAGGTCAGTTTGACAAATGTATTTATGGAGCCACATCTCTGCCTTTGAGTCTGTGGATAATTTCTCATGCCCACATTATAATTACAGTGAAGCAGAGGAATTTGAGAAGTTTGTGGTTTGTTGACATAAAGTGAAAAGAGAAAAACCTTCCTTAGGAGGATGGAAATTGGGCAGTGATCCTCTGCTCTGACTGAATGAGTAGAACTCCACTGAAAGAGGTTGTTGCTTTAGTTGAAAATATCTACATCATCAGGCTAAGGCATAGCAGAGAGCTGTGTCTGTGCCAGCCCACAGGAAATCAATCCAGACCAATCCAAGGGAGATGTTTTGGCTGTCTGAACCCAGGCCTTCTATGAGTGAGGAAGGAGGTGACAGCACCACCTAGGGCTGGAGAGATCCAGGACCTTGAGGATACAGCAGGGATCAGAGCTGACATAATCTGTAACCTGCTTGTGTGGATTAGCCCCAGTTTCTGTTCCACTCAGTCACAGCTGATGTCACCTGGAGTTCTGGGTGATAGACACCTCCTAAATTTTGCCACTAGGTCCCAAACCAGCAAAGTTTGTGAAAACACTAGCCTAAAGGCAGATAAAGGCAAAATGCAGGCTGAGACAGTCAGGCATAAGTTTCCTGTAGAAAAATAAAAAGAAAACCACCCATTCTTGGCAAAATGAGAATCCCAAATAAAATCCAGTGCGCTGTCTTTAGAAACAGGATTCCTACATCAGCACAAGACTGCACAGAACAAGCAATGTTTCTACATGTGGGTTTCCTGGAGGCTCCCAGCCAGGTGCAGGCATCCTGAGGAAGGAGGGAGTGAAGGTGGTTGGAGTCTCCCTTGTCACATTAGCACCACTACTGGGTCCTGCCCAGCCCCCTCAGCTGCACAGAGTAGCTGTGGCCATCCAATTACACAGCTCACCCTGTTTCTCCCTCCCCTCTTTCTTCCATCCACAGGCACAGCTGGATCTGCCCCAATGAGGAGAATTAGATTCCTCCCATCTGATAGGGATGTTTAATATTGAACAACAAAATTATTTTGTTAGGCGAATAAAACACAGACAGATTCACTGATAACCAAAATCTCCCTGTTGCTGTCAGTGCACTTGAAAGTGTCTGCACTGCAATGGGAAGATGATCTTTATTTAGACTGAATCTACAGCCTAAAAGGAAACAGTAAGCTTTTCAAATTAGAGCTGTTCTTTAAAAGCTTCTCTTTGGTAGTGTTAGAAAAAGTCTTCCATAAAAGGAAATTTCTAAATTAATTCTCCAGCTGGTAGTACTTCTCTGTCCTTATAAAGATGCTGCTTACACTGAGGAAAGAGAGATTTTAACAACCACTCCTCAGCCCCACCCCCAGAATTGCTTTCATTTTGCTTGAAGAGATGATGAAATGATTCTGGAGAACTTGAGCCCCATGATGAGAGGGTCTGCACTGCCTGCCAAGTGCTCTGCCAAAAAGTCTCAAAGGCCACCATTTGCACATGGACAGTATGAGCAGTGTTTGACCTCTCTAAGCTAAAATGCAGGCTTCAAGCTAGGCCAAATTACTCTTTCTGGCAACTAGGGGAATGTGGGAGTGGAGGGAATAGAGATGTAAGTTCTACAGACCATTAGAGCAACCAGCAAGAAGAGGTGCCGTTGCTGAAAATTGCTCTTTTCTGAAAATTATTCCAGGCACTTGGTCATGTATGTTCGTTCACCATGAAGTGAGTGATATCACAGATTCCTAAAATACAGGGTTGAAAAGATCTCATTATTAAGAATTGCCAGCGATTAAAGCTCCTTGGTATCTTGAAGTACTCTGCAACTCAAACATCTGTGCTCTATTTCCTCTACTGTATTTGCTATTTGCTCCTTGTTCACCTAAGGCAGAATATGGGTGGGGCAGGAAATCAAACACCACCATCTTTATGATGATGTTTTACATATTTGAAGCAGCCTACATGTCCTTCAGATTTTCCTCATCTGGGATGTGCAGTGCCTGTTCTTTCAATTTGTTTTTTTTAACGGGTTATATTTTCTGGATTATCTGTGTTACTTTCCTTTAGGCTCCTTCCATCCCTCTTTAAGTGAAGTGAGCAGCTGTATGAGCTGGTTTACATTAAAAACTTCTTATTTAAGTGTCCTCACCTGATGATTTGGTTTGGTTTTTTTTCTCATCAGTGTGGCACTTACTTCAGTTTTTGATGATTTATCAACTACCTCACATGTCTTTCATCAGAATTGATTCCTACACGCTCATTTCCATACCTACAACTGATTCTTCCTAAGCCTGTGTCCTTACTGTTGGGCAGGACGAAGAAGAAACACCTTGCAAATATGGTCATTTAGTTTCTGGGAGTGTGGGTTCAGCAGGCGAGATAGAAATGAAAGCATGCTTTGAGATCTAGGGTGTGGGGTACAGAGCCATCAGCTTGTGAACAACGATCTGCTAAACTGAGGGCCAGCTCCCATGATGAAACAATACACCTCTGCTAAGCTGAGGGCCAGCTCCCATGATTAAACAATACACCTCTGCTAAGCTGAGGGCCAGCTCCCATGATGAAACAATACACCTCTGCTAAGCTGAGGGCCAGCTCCCATGATGAAACAAGACCCTCCTGGTTGCCTTAGGTGATGGGACATTTCTATTGGCTGTATGAAAATGTTATCTTGTATTAGATTGGTTGGTCTAACACAGACTATTCAACTTAGAAAGATGTAATGTATGATATTCAGAATGTATGATAATGTATGATATTCAGAACCTCGCTCTCTCTGTTCCTGCTCTCCTGGCCTGCTTTAGCTGTGCGTAGCAGCTACAAGCAGGCCCTCACAATAAACCACGTGTTACCTCTTAGAACTTTGCTTATAGAGATACTTTGTCGCCGAAGTTACCAAACTCCTTCACTTACTTAGCTCCACACTGGATATTTAAAACTAGTGCTCTGCTTTGTCATAATCCCCTGAAATCTCACTCATCTGGCCAGTCTCTTCCAGACTCTCAACCCCTGACTGAATAAATATACAATCTGTTTCATCATCCCTAGGATGGATGGATGGATACTTGTCAAATCTCACACAATATAGTCAGTGTAGTCCTCAATTAGACAGCAAACCACTGGTAACTACCATCTGACTTCACTTTTCTGAGGTACTCTGCTGCCCATCTTACCACAGATTCATCTCCTCAGTATTTCAGTGGCCTGTGATGTAAGACTGTGTCAAAGCCTTACTGACATGATTAATATTTTCTGATGTTGCTTTTGATGGAGAGGACAAAAACTGTTCTCTAGGAAGGATCTGAACACTATGCAAAGGCTATTTAAAGGAACCAAGTACTAACAGAGCAAGAGTACATATTGCCCTTTGAGAGTGTTCCAATTAGAGCTCTTAGCTCTGTTGCAGTGAAAATGAAAACAAGGCTGTTTCGTTTCACTTGAATTTATCCACCTGAAAATTAGACCATCTCACCTGGTCTATGCAAGTCAAGTAGGCTTTCCTCCTCTGTCAATGGAGAGGCACAGACACTGGTTTTCAAGATTGATCTAAACTTAAGGTAAATGACCATCAAAAAGAGCTAATTCCTTTGACTAGCCAAACTAGGTAGCTCATATGAGATAAGCTAATTCTTTCCTCTGTGTGGTTTGGTTCCTTCCCCCAATTCATTATTAAAGCTCTCATTGACCATCAGCTGGAAGTTCTTTGTAAGAGTGATAGTTTTCCACCATGTACTTATGAAGTGGTTCTTGTCAGCTGAGGTCTTTGAATACCATTATAAAATCAAGAATAAAGAAAAAATGATGGGTTTTGTTCTCACCGCTACACCACAGTGTCTGGAAATGTATTGTGTGTGAAGAGAATCAGGCCATTTCTTTGGCCAGCTTCATCCCTCAAGGCCCAGGAAATGCCCAACAAAAGCAAGTCTTGGACTGAAATTTCAAATAATGGATTGGACATCTGTTTCTATTTAACAGAAAGACTCTCTCTAATGCACAGAGAACTTCTTTGAAGCTCATCCATCAGGCCCATTTTGGGTCATAACGCAGCAGCCAGACTGACAGACATAAAGACAATTAGACCAAGGAAAAGAAACACCTTTGCTCAAGCAAAGGTACTGAAGTGTACTGAAGCATTGTCTTCTGTTTCTGCAGGAGCATTTGATTCCTGATTTCAGGTTGACCCACAAACAGCGGAAGATGAAGGAAAGATACAAAAATCGTTCCTGAGAGTTTACTCAGAGAGAGATGAAAGGAGCTGATTCACATCCTAGGCAGCTGCAGTTTACAGCAGAGCTTCACAGCGTGACCCCAGGTCAATGGCACTTCCACTGACACACTGCACTGAGGGCTCTGCTGGTTTAGGAGCTGACTCATGAGCCTTCCTGTCACCCCTGCTTCAGGGACATGCCTCTCCAAAGGAAGACAGGGCAAGCAGCTATGGAGATCAATCCCAACCTACTGCCACGGCATGTCAACACCTCTGAATCATCCAGAAAGCTGCACTTGCCCTCCAAATGCTTCTGCACCAGCAAGTTGACTCTGCATTTTTGCCAGGGACAGAGCATTCTGCAGCATCAGGAATCACCCAGCCAAAGTGCAGGAGACCCACACCAAGCCTTGGTGTGCATTTCTGGTGGGAGGGCTGGAGGGGCCAGAATGGCGCTGGCCTTGACAAGGGGGCTGAGGTTGGCCATTCTGTTGGCCCTGATGTAAAGCTGCCTGGACTCTGGCCTGAATTAGAGAAAATTCTCCAGGAGTTTATGTAACTATGCTCACACTGCCCAGCATGTGCATGATGGCATGCAGGATAAGCACCCATGTTCAAGACTTTACTCTTTATTAAACAAGCAGTATTTGCCTGTCCTGGGTCACTGCTGCAGAACCTATTCTTGCCAAATCCCCAGGCAGTGGTATCCCATGAGTGCAAAAGCAGAGTACAGCATTCAATTTTAAAAAAAACTTCATGCTCAACCTTCCTAGCTATGAACTCTTTATGTAAATTGCAACAAAATTTCTATAATTTGCCATAAAGACACCTCAGTGCCTGCAGTCCTCTTTTCTGTTCTCCATGCATTGTCTTGTTTGCTGCTGCAGTTACTTTTACCTGGGAGAAAGGGAAGTCTGAAAGATCATCCTGAGCTACTGAGCCTCAGCCTGCCCTAGGCATTGTTCAAAAGGTCCACGCACAGGTTCAAAACCACATAGCAGCACAAAAAATGAGCTCAAAGGCCCAGACACCAGATCTGCCAGAAAGAGCAGGGGTGAGTAACACTCCAGGTCCTGTGACACTCATCCAACATTCTCTCCCTGTACTGCCAGCTGAATAAGGAGCACTAAGCAAAAACTATCTAGGAAACTAGTGCCTTTAAAGCACTCGTTATCTGAGCTCTGCAGCACAACACTGCTGCAGGCAGTGGGATGAGTGCCCGGCTATTTGACACTTCCCAGACTCAGATCTTTTATGTGAAAAACTGTTTGCACCAAGCCTGTGATACTAAGCCTTCCTCCTACTGGAATGATGGAGCAGAGGAAGAAAGGGAGGAAAGATTAGCAAGGGTTTACTGAGTCATCCTAGTCCAGGTTGTGGAAAAAGGCTGCCCTGAATCCAAGAAGGGTCTAGGATGAGAAAGACAATTCTCATTTTAAGCAAACTGCATTTGGATCCTTACCCAGTCCTTTCAATGCTTTCTTTTCTTTTCTTTTCTTTTCTTTTCTTTTCTTTTCTTTTCTTTTCTTTTCTTTTCTTTTCTTTTCTTTTCTTTTCTTTTCTTTTCTTTTCTCTTCTTTTCTTTTCTTTTCTTTTCTTTTCTTTTCTTTTCTTTTCTTTTCTTTTCTTTTCTTTTCTTTTCTTTTCTTTTCTTTTCTTTTCTTTTCTTTTCTTTTCTTTTCTTTTCTTTTCTTTTCTTTTCTTTTCTTTTCTTTTCTTTTCTTTTCTTTTCTTTTCTTTTCTTTTCTTTTCTTTTCTTTTCTTTTCTTTTCTTTTCTTTTCTTTTCTTTTCTTTTCTTTTCTTTTCTTTTCTTTTCTTTTCTTTTCTTTTCTTTTCTTTTCTTTTCTTTTCTTTTCTTTTCTTTTCTTTTCTTTTCTTTTCTTTTCTTTTCTTTTCTTTTCTTTTCTTTTCTTTTCTTTTCTTTTCTTTTCTTTTCTTTTCTTTTCTTTTCTTTTCTTTTCTTTTCTTTTCTTTTCTTTTCTTTTCTTTTCTTTTCTTTTCTTTTCTTTTCTTTTCTTTTCTTTTCTTTTCTTTTCTTTTCTTTTCTTTTCTTTTCTTTTCTTTTCTTTTCTTTTCTTTTCTTTTCTTTTCTCTTCTCTTCTCTTCTCTTCTCTTCTCTTCTCTTCTCTTCTCTTCATTTTTTCTTCTTTCTTTTTCCTCTTTGTTTTCTTCTTTATTTCCTTTATTTCTTTTTCCTCTCTTTAATATCTCTAATTCAGTAGTAATTTATATATCATTAGCACAGTCATTATTATTATGCGGAATAATAGATTTTTCGCAGAGTGACAGCAGGATTTGGCTATGATGAAGATCACATCTCTTCCAATGTTTAATACAGGGATTTGGATGCAAGTCTAAAGAACAACAGAGGGCCATTTCTAGCTCTCTTGCTTCTCAGTTAGGATTGTGTTATTCAGAACAATTACATGTATTAAGGCATGGAAGAAAGGGATGCTGTACAGCTCCAGAACAGCTTTACAGGACTTCTGTGCATGGACAGATAATGTGTGCCAGATCCAGCTCAACCCAGCACTTAGCACAGATGCAGTTACAGACCTTCTGCATTATCATCTTACATTTGTAGCCTCTCGTGACATGAAATAATGAAGGAAAATCAGTCAAAAACTGAATAGTTGCCATCCCCTTTGCATAAAGCCGAGTGGGAAAACGTAAATCTATTCTCTCACATAGTATAACTTGGCTAAGATTACAAAGAAATGAAAAGCAATGTATCCAGTGTCTGAAGCAAGCCTTTTCAGCAGAACACCATTCATTAGTAATCCTTCCCCACAAACAAACTGCTCTTCTCCCTTATATGCTTTCTATCTCCTGACACCTGTTAGCTTCAGGGTTAGGATAATGGACTGCACATCCCCAAGGAACCAACGAAACAAGTACACAATATTTTACTTTCCAGAAAGAATGACCTCAGCTCAGACAGATTGTTTACACAGACAGACCTCCCAAAACCCTTGTAGTCTGCGTTAGGTTTACTTGTAGTCTACAGGTTTATCTGATCAATCAAGAGATTTCATCTTACTGCCACAGAGCAGATTAACAGGACACATCTTTGCAGATCCCTTCTGAGAGTGTGCGTTGGTGCCCCACCGGTAACACTGGTAATGATGTGGCTGATGGTCAGCAAGGCAGGCATTTGCATTCTGCCCCTGTTTTAAGGAACAGAGGTCTATTTTCAAGATGAGTCAACTCACTTTATGCCAAGAACAGTTGGCAGCAGTGCTTAGTAAACCATGCATGTTGCCACACTGTGCTCAGTCATTTTAGTTTTGCAATCATAGAGCCAAACAACAGGATGTGAGTTAATGTACCTTTGATTAAAGCTTGGGCTTGTTTTAGCTATTAATGAGCATCAAAGCTTATCATCACCAAGAATGCGGTGACGCTGGAAGAAAGTTCATATTATTTTAGGAAAAAAGATTCCAGCAACATTCAGTCCTTCTATTAAACTTCCAGAGAATTCAATAGTGATGTGGCTAAAGGCATCAGGGTGAAATTAGTAGCCTATTCCACATCCCTGATATAGCTTTCCACTTGCATTATAACTGAACACAGATGAGAATCTAAGCTAAGGAGAATAATAAAACAGCATAGGTTTATTATGACAGCATAAAACCATAACAGGATCTGGTGCTCTTCATCTCTGATGGTTTAGCTTGGGCCCTGAACTGCCTCCTCACTGAAGCTGGGACATTTGCTAGAATAAGCAGCAAGGGAGGGATCAGAGCTAAATTATTTTCACAATAAAGTTGCTAATTAGAAAAAATGTGTCTGTTAAGAAATTATGGTTTGCAATGGTTTGCAATATCTCTTTTTCAAAGAAAGAAAAAAAAAAGGGCAAAAGTAAATGAGTGATATCACAAGGAAAAGATCATTTATCCAGTTGTTTTAGCTTCTTCCCAGGACTGTCTGGACCTTAACACTACTGTAGGCAGAATGAGGCCAGAGAGACCCTTAGTAAGTACCTGTTGCCTGTTGTTACAGTAAGACTGGCCCCACAGCGGTCTCCCTCATGTCCTCACTGATAAACCACAGTGCTGATCAGAATAGTGCTGTACTGACTGTGGAAAGCATTTGTCTGAATAACAACAGGGCTTTTTCTGGGAAGGCACAATACTATTGCACACATAAACATAAACCTGTACTTTTCTACTCACTTTATAGTCTGCAAACCTGGCTGAAACCTAGCATAAAAATCACTGGAACTGAGGCTGGTTAGCTCCAGCAGAAGAAAACTTTATTTCTATAAAGTAGCTGTTGACAGTGTTTTACACAGTCTGTATTGCTTTCATTTAATGAGCAAAATAAAGGTTTCATCGTTTTGACCTTGTCTTGCTTTTATGACTCTAGGAGAAAGAATTTTGCTTCCTTATCTCAAAATGGCTTGAGTCACAGTCTTAGCCTTGCCCTGACACCACTTGCACCTGTGAACTTGCCTAAGTATAGGCAGAGCAGTAAGAAGTTTCTGTGATTCAGCTTTGATTATTCCCTGCTAGAAGTTGGATGCTCAAGGCTGTACTTAAGAGGAACAGGGAAGGAGAGAGCCTTCTGGCAGCTCTTTGATTTTTGAGGGGGTTGGGTTTTTTTTTTTTTTTTTTTTTTTTTTTTTTTTTTTTTTTTTTTTTTTTTTTTTTTTTTTTGGTTGTGTTTTTGTTTTGATTCTGTTTATATTTCTTTGTCCTCCGTTCTTCATTTAACAGTACTGCAGGGAAATGTGATAATGAGGCACCATTTTGCCACTTAGTCAGCTGAAGAGGAATGGGAGAATTGTCTCTTGCACAGGTGCTCTTTACTCCAGGGGAATTTAAACACTGCCTCCGCAGCAGTCCAAGCTAATGCAAACCTGACAGCAAGAGGTGAAAAATAGAGGGCCCTCATCACCACATGTCATATTGGTGCAGGGATACCATTAAGCAGCCTATATGAGTTACATTTCATCAATAATGAAATCAGCCTCCTACATTTCCTCTGAGAATGAAGTAGCAATAAGCAGAAGCAGTCCCTCTCCTACTCCAAATTCACTGAAATTATGCAAAGAACTCATCACTTTGAAATATGAAAGAAACTTCATGTTCTTCTCAGCAGGACAAACTCAATTAGACAGAAAAAATGGAACAGCTGCTTTTTCAAAGGGACAGATGACCTTATGGTGTAATTTTCACACTCGGTCAATCAAAGCTTGTGGTATGATTCATTGGCCATGAGAATGAAACTAGACAAGAGACATAGTTAAAAGGTCATTCTCTTCTATGGATATAAGAGGCTCAAGTAAAATATTAAAGTGCACATGGCCCTCTTTCAAGAGATCTTGGCCATGCCTCCACCTGCAGTCAAACAAAAGAAGAGAAGAATGCAAACACTGTGCAATGATGCCCAACAACCATGCACAGACTTTTATGTTTTTCCATGCCCCGATGGTCAGTGGTGCAGATTTCCTAACCCCAAGCTTTTCTACGGAGATTGGACCTAGCCAGAGAAGCCAAGGAGAATTTTTGTGTTGATTGCAATGGGCAGGCCTGCTGTGAAGGAGAACGGAAAACATCTGAAAAAGGATGACTGCTACAGATTATGAAAGCAGGTGTTGGGATTTAGCTTCAACTGTTACCATTTCCCTCATTTAAACCAATATTACCAGGTCTGGGGACCTGTAAATATGATAAAGGAATGAAGTCCCCCACAGATGAATGTACAAATACAAGCCAGAAATCTTTTTCAATATATAATGGTGCCTCTTACATCAATGCCGCAGGCAGCATGGCTGGCATGGGTAAGACCAGAGCAGCCCTTTGCTCTGAAGTTTTGGTTTTGGGTCCAGGAAGGGAATTTCATCTCTCCTAAGCAGAAAGCACACGGAGGCAGTGGCTTTGGGGACCAAACCTCCAAAGGACAAGGTGACCCCACTCACAGCTTCTCACAGTGTGGTGATGAACAGACAACTGTTGAGAAAGGAAAAGTCTTTAGGAACTGTTGGGGAGAGAGATGGCTGAGATAATGATATGAAAAGCACAAGGAAATGTCCACCACACACTGAGAACACATGCAGTGACCTGTGGCCTGGAGCTGAGGGACTGCAGGGAGGGATGGAGGAACATTTCACACAGGAACAAGAGGCACCTCTGCCAGCAGTGACCCTTTTTTGGGAGGAGTCCTGTGCTGCACCCTGGCAGCGTGGCATTAGCACACAGTTAGGTGCTGGCCACACTTCTGGTTATCTAATCAGTGATGAGAAGCTGGCTGCCCTCTGCAATGCAGGGTAAACAGGTGGCTAGCTCTGAGCAGAGCCGCTCAGTTCTTGTATCACCCACAGGAAGCACACGGGCCAAAAGATCCTAATCCTCAGCTGCATTGTTGGCACTTGTTTGCCTCTTTCTCCAGCCCGTGTTGGGTCACTGCTCTCAATGGGCTGTTGAGAAACCTCTCTCCACAGTTTCCGTCCTGTGCCCTATGAGTCCCTTTCATAACTTCCAGCCAGGCATGCAGAACACCCCTCCTATTAACAAATCATCTGCTGGGCTGGAGAGAAGGTTTGACTGGAACCTTTTCTTTGTACAAAACCCGTGAGTTTGGGTACACACATACACTTAACAATTTTATCAAATCTTCCAGTTTAAAACTCTAACACAGTATTTTTCCCTCTAAAGACTCCTCAGATGCTTTCCTTTTTACATTATTTTCAGAAAAAAAAATTAATTTCTGTATTAAAACAACATTTCATAAACAAGCACACAGTTAAAAATACAGAAATGGTAGCTCTACCCCCAAATTTACTGTAGTTCTTTTCCAGCTTTTTGGAACTGTTTCCCAACTGTACTGCTTACCTGTGCAGCCCTTCCTTCCCTTGCCCTAAACAGCCTTTGGAAGTCCAGTGTACAACACCTGCAACCAGGAAGGCAAACAGAATGTTCTTCCTCCTTTTCTATTCACAGTACTCATGTATTGCCCTTGTTTGATTCATCTGGAATTACCCTGGTTTGACTCTCCTGCAAGTCTGTTGACTTTGACTGAATAGAGATTTACATAATTTCCTCGTGGGAATTTTGAAGGCTGATAACACACTGCACTGAGAGTTCTATTTCTCTATTTTATTTCCACAGCAGTATAAATCCAGATATGCTCCTGCATATTGTTGCATCTGATGTTAACTTTTGATTCAGGAAAAAAATCCCATCATAAAAGATGTACCTACAATTGTTACTTGGATATGGTTAAAAAAGAAAGAACGCCGAGATCCACATCTCCTTTTCTTATCTTTGTCACAGATGAAGAAAATATTAATCAAGCTACTTGACAAGAACTTCCCACTCTACACAGTGCCAGGAAAAGGAAACTGAGGGGACATGTGGCTGGAGGCAGTGGCACAGGTATGACAGGCTGCAGTCTTAGCACAGGACTCATGACATTGACACTCCTCTCTGCTCCTGGCCAGCCTAACACTCTGCATTATGCATGGTGCTCATTATAACCCAGATGAATGACAGAAGCTGGGATCAGCAGGCTCATGAGAGGACCAAGATGCAGACAGATTAAATCGTTTCTTGTTTGGTGGAGCCAGATAATCAAGTAGCCATGGACCCCATAAATCTGGTGAATGATATCCAGTCATGCTTTTTGTGGCCTTAGGTAACAAAAATGAAGTTTCTGTGTTTGAAAGTCCTTTTGAAATGTCTCAATTTAAATAAATCATAGTAGGGAGTACGAAGCACTTCTGTAGGTGCACAAAGACATGGAAAAGAAGTTCACCATTAGGAATTTTTCAACTCTTTATTTTTCCCATTGGTACGTTAAGAACAGAGAACTTTAACTCACAGCCAGGGTGTCAAGACACCTTGTGCAAGAATTAAGAGGATCCAGTGCTGCACAAGGAGCTGTGAGAGAGTTTAAACACCTGAAACTGTGGGCCATTCTGTGACAGAGTAAACTAATTTTCTACACCTCCATCATCTTTAAATCTGCCATCATCAGTCTCTAAACATTGCAGTTTTCTTCCTGTGACCAATCTTGTCTGGTATTTGACATTTTGCACCAGGAATCTGGTTTTTTGTTCATGCCTTAAGGAAATTACCTGGTAGGAGTTCATTTTCAGGGGGAGAAAGGTTACCAAATTCATGAAGCACTGTTTTACTGCTACTGTGGGAGGTGAGCCTTAGCAGCATAAAGCACAGAAATTTTGTAACAGAGTGGTCATCATTCAGAGCCACAGAACATGCACAACTGTACCTTTTGCTACCCTTTTCCACAAACAGCTCAGTGGATTTTTGTCATGCCAGAATCATGGTTCATTTATTTTCCAATGCAACCTACTTTCAGTAGAACCTAAGATATGTAAAATGCTGTACTAGCAATTTCAATATTTTCTTAATTGATACATTCCCTTAGAGTCATTCTACACCGCTGGAGCAGATCAAAGAAGATTTGCTTTCACTCTCAGTCCTGCAGCAGAGCCAAAAGCCTCCTAATTCCAAGCAGCACAGGAAGATTTCTTAAACGCCATCATTTGAATTTTCCTGAGTGCTCAGCTATCAGCACACATTGTTCCCTTTGCTCTCTCTTTTCCCTCTTCCCTTGTGAACCATTCCTTTGTTCTTTGGCTTCATCTGCTCTGTTCCACCTGTTAATAGTCATCTTTCTAAATTTTGTGTTTATTTTTTTCCCACTATGCTGTTGCTTCATTTTCTCTCCTTCCTGCATGCAAAGTCCTTTTTTTCTATTTGCCATTCTTGTCCTGGGTCTATTTTTTCTTATTTTTTTACTTCTCCCTCCTTTCAGCATACCTCTCCCTCTTTTACCCTGATGCTCTTCCAGTATTTATTGTCCTGTTTTTCTTTCCCACTGAGCATGGAAAAGGAGGATTATTATAATGACTCTGTAGCCTTGCACAACACCTGAAGGCCTGGTGAAAACCAGGATTTATGTCACAGCCTTGCCAACACAATGGCCCACAGTTCCTGCCGAGGGTATTTGCAGTCCTTTTCCCTAGGGAAGGATTTCAAACACTAGAAGGGAATTTGCCTCATACCAAATTGTCTCTTGAAAATCTCAGGCTGAACACACAAAGGGCTAGAGGTGTAATCTGAATTGCTCAGAGATATGGACTGAGGTTGTGGAACAAGGGATAGGAATCACTTGCTCATCTGCCCATCTGGTACATTAACGATACAACAGGAAAGAGCACCAGATTTTTCCCCCCTATAAAAAAGAAACCAAGAAATTCAAGCAGCATTTTCAGTTAGCCTCACAATATGTGCAATAGTCAGGAGTCTAAAACAAGAGCCTACTTTTTCTCCATCTTTTTTCAGCTGGTGCTTTGATTTTGGATGATCCTAAAATATCTACCTTTCAGGGACAGGCAGCATCAGTGTGATTCCTGTGCAACTCTCCAGACACTTAGGTCCTTAGTTCTGGATTTATATTGTAAGTGCTGGATGTGGCCAAAAGATGCTGTGGTCAATTAACAGCTGTTCCTGACAGCTCTCCAGAAATCTGCAAAAAAATTACATCACTTCAGATGGGGGCCAAAGCCACACAGGGAGTAGCCCCTGAGTAGCCCCTGAGTAGCTCTGTCAGGTTTTTTGCAGCATGGAAATCTGAGCAGTGATTAGCATTTCTCTTCTAGTGCATTTTTGTTAATGAGCCATTTTATTTTCTGGTGTGATTCCCTAAAAATAAAATGCTGTGGACTGATTGTGTCCAACTACAAGGCTGTGATCTCTCTAAGTGTCATTTCAGCTCAGTGGGGCTGCCTTTGAACTCCCCTCTGGCTTTTCTTTCTTCTAACACAAACAGTAAGGAAGCAGACCTGCACAGCTGAATCATACTTGTATGTTTTCCAGGCAGCTCCTGAATCCCAGAGCCTGTTCAGAAGAGAAATGTCAGGCACAGCAGGACTAAGTCTGGCATGTGGGTGGATTTACTCAGGCATGGAAATGAAATCTGGGCCCAGGAGGAGTGCTTGATGGCAATGGGATGGGGCTCAGCCTGCAGCTGGAGCTGCAGTTTAACCAGCTGGGGTGGCACAGCCCTGATGGAAGGCATGGTACTCCCAATCCTTATTTTTTGCAACTGCTGCACTGAGTATGCTGATGGTTTGACTTCAAGGCTACACAAAATTAAAGAGGGAGAAAGTAACAACTGAATTCACATCTGAAATAATTTAAAGGTGTAAAACAAATTAATTCCTCATAATTTCTTTTTACTTCCATCAAAGTAGGAAGAAATTGTATTTGTATATTTGAATTTTGAAATGTTTATAGACACTCTAGTCCTTGATATTTTGCTATTTATTTTTAATAATGAGAGCAAATGAGAAAAGGAAAGCATCTGTCAAGCATACAAGCACCTTTTGAACATGCTCCACACACCTGCTAGAAAAATACAAGTAGTTTTTCCCCACTCTCAAGCCCAGAAGGGAAATACACTCTGGTGCAGGCTAAATCTGAAAAGCTCATAATGTGCTCTTATCCTCACATTTTTCTCTCTGCCCAGAGAGAGGAAAAGGCACAATGTGGGCTTTAGAATTTAGCAAGAGGTTGCTGTTACAAAAGCACTGTTTCCCTCAGATAGATAAATAAAGAGAAAGGAACAAAAGGGTACATAGCCAAGGAGTGCAGAACTCTCCAAGCCAAGGGACCATTAGTACCAGCCCCTTCCCACCGGCTCTCCAGTCAGAGCAGTTATCACAAATACTGAAAATGTTTCTCCTGGAACTTCACAAGCAAGTGTGATGTGTACTTCTAAAAAAAAGAGAGTCAAAAATGTACTGGTTTGTATAAAGACCTATTTGCGCCTCTTCCTTGTTTGACTTTGCATCTCTCTGCATCATTTCATGTTAAATGTCATTTTTGTCACGACAAAACACTTCTGAATGGATGCTGTATTTTTTTATGCTCCTCCTGATAGACCAAGACTGGCTATGGGTCTTAGATGGAAGTGTTTCCATGAAAAAGATTGCCATGGACAGCAGAGATTACACAGGGATATAAAATTTCTTGATTAAGTTTTCATCTTTAGGCAGATGCTATGTAGGTAAACACTGGTGAGACACTGTAAGGCAAACAACACCAGCATGAATCAGCAGCAGCCATTTTATAGACTATGGCCTAGATAAAATTGTTCCTAGACTATTACCTGCACCCACCTGAATGAATTACTGTGCACACCATTGATAATATCTTGGAACACATTGAAAGCAATGTTGACTTTATAACATTAACTGGTGAAAACAGCAACAGGAAAAAAAAGTATTGTGAGTCCAAAAGTAAAGGTCGTTTGATAGTCTGCCTCCTTTCCCTTTCATGTTATTTGTGGCCTTCCCAAAATACTTTATGATATAATTTGGTCTGGAAGAGTTCCTTTCCTCCCAGGTCTCTCACAGCATCATCATAAGCAAGGTCATAGTTGCCAGCTTCCTGCAGCTCCCCTGGGCTGTGTTACCAGGTCCATGCCCTCAGTGTCTGACCCTGCTGTCCACAAGAACCTTGGCGTACAAGGGTGAGCCGTGCTGTGTCAGCTCTTTGGATTTCAGCAGTATCCATTCTGCATGTGATTCAGAACCACAGTCTACCCACATATATCTCTCTATATAACCACACAATCCTGTTTTTGTTATCCCTGCTGTTCCTCCCACCTTCCTTCCTATTGCTTGTGTCATTAGCTTGTTGCACTTAGCCACGAGAAGAGTATAAATTCCTCAGGACCTCTTATGCTTCAGTATCTTCTTGCATAATTGGAACTACCAGAACACAAGTAGTCAGTACAAAACAAACATAGACCTCAACAGCTGGGACAAATAACATGCATACTTGTAATTTCAGCCCCTAAGGTCTGATTGACCTAGAAACCCATATTCACTTCAAGCAGTTCCTCTTGTGCTTTCTGCTTTAGGTCAGAGTTGAAGCTGTAAACAAACCGAAAGGAAACGCAATAAATAAACACAGTTATTGAATGATCTGAAAGTCTGGTGTGTTTACAGTTCCTGGTCATTTGACAGCTGGATAAAATCCAAGAATCAAAAAAAAAACAAAAAAACCCCCACAAACCTCTATCAGCAGAATGTCCTGAAAGAAAAGCAATTCATGTGTCCCTGCTTCTTGCAACACAGTGTTCCAAAGACAGAAAACTCCTATAGCTGCCATAGCTGCAGCTTATTTCATGTTTTCAGGTTTCAGTAACATAAATACAAAAAAGAAAAGGTGAGATACCAAGAACACATGCAGTGTCCTCCAGCGTCAGCTTTGCAATGCAAAAGGTTGAGGGTGCACTCAGAAGAGTGACCCAAGGAAATGGGTATGCCTCCGTGGCAGACGAGACTGGAGCCTGTCCTGGAGCTCCACGCACCCACCGGGCAGGCTGGGTTAAGGATGAGTGCTGAGCTGTGCACACCCACTCAACCCCAGCCACCCCACCTGTCCCAGGGTCCTGCTGAACAAAGCCCAGCAGCCCGTGGCCCTCCCCAGTGTGAGGGCACCGCGAGGCTGATGGCAGAGCTCTTAGAGCAGACCTGTGCCCAGATCCACCGCCCTGCCACCTGTGCAGTTCTGTGCCTGGCACTGAATAAAACACAACAGTAAACTAGTACAACATTAGTACAACTCTAAAGTAAAAAGCACATTCAATTCAACAGAAGAACCCAAAAGTTTGCTGGACTCCCACCCTGAGCTAGTCCTGGGCTACCCACTCACTGCATAGATGTTTCTATGACTAAAAAGTCCCCTACAATGATCTCCCTGAGGCAAGGGTTAGCAAAGAGGCTCTGCCTGAACATCCCATGCTGTCTGGACACCTCAAGGTACCTGAGGTCCAAACCACAGCTCAGACTCCTGATGGGATGAAAGAATGGTTTGATTTGGAAGGGATCTTCAAGACCATATAGTTCCAGTCCCCCTGCCATGGCCAGGGACACCTTTCACCAAGTTGCCCAAAGTTCTGTTCAGCCTAACCTTGAACACTTCCAGGGATAGGTCAACCACAACTTCTCTGGGCTGTCTGTTCCACTCTCACAGTAAAGGATTTCTTCCTAATATCCAATCTAAACCCACCCTCTTTCAGTCTGAAGCCATTTTCTCTGTTCTATCACTTACATGCCCTTGTCAGAAGCCCTTCTCCAGCTCTCTTGTAAGGGCCCTTTAGCTGCTAGAAGGTGTAATAAAGTGCCCCAGGAGCCTTCTCTTCCCCAGGCTGAACAGCCCCGTTCTTCTCAGCCTGTCTTCATAGGAGAGGTGCTCCAGCCCTCTGATCTCCTTTGTGGCCCTCCTAGTGACTTCCTCCATCAGGTCCATGTCCTCATTTTGAGGGCCCCGGAGCTGGACACACTACTTCTTTTGAGGTCTCACCAGAGCAGAGTAGAGGGGGACAATCACCTCCCTCAACCTGTTGGCCACACTCCACAACAAGGACACGGTTGGCTTTCTGGGATTTAGGTGCACATTGCAGCATCATCTCAAGCTTCTTATCAAGTAACACCCCCAAGTCCTTCTCCTCAAGGCTGCTCTCAATCCATTCTACACCCAAACTGTATTTGTGGTTTGGATTTCCCCAACCCTTGTGCAGAACCTGATGGGATTTGTGCTTCCAAATACAATGGCAGCTGTGTTTACAGCAATGTCAGAGAGGCTTGGGAGTAGGGTCACTGTAGCTGATGGTTGGACAGCCTCACACTTCCTCTTTTACTAAAGGGTACCCTAGTTGTTAGGCCATGGGTAGATTTTTAAGAAATCTCACACCTATATCAAAATAAACTTGCCCTCGGAGGTCAGCAGGAGGAGGAAACTCACTATCAAGTATATTGGAGCTTGCAACAATCTGCAGATCTATTTGAACATGGTCTGAAACAGGCTTTAGACATCAGGAAAACAACTTCATAGCAGCTCTTTGTCTAAATTTCAGCACAGAATAAGTTATCAGAGCCTGTATGCCTTTGACATGGATTTATTTTTCTCTTTACTCAACAATTTTTACTCTGCTCAGCGTACTTCCCCAACCAGCTGCAAACCTCCCCAGAGCTGCAAACATAGTGATGAGTCAGTCTAACGCAGTCTCCAGCTCTTTCCCTGAAAATCTGGTATGCTTACTGATGTTACAGCATCAAACCAATTTCTGCTCCCTTTCTTTGGCTTCCTTTAGTCCGTTTAGCTCTGATTTACTCTCAGAAATTACTTCTCATGAAGGTTTTGCAGTGGCAGATATGATAGAAAAGGACTATAGCAGAAGTCCAAGGAAGAGAAACAGATGGAAAAGCCCAAACCTGCCCAGTGCTGATGGGTCAGCTGTAATGCTGGGAGCAGGCTGACAGGGACTGTGCCCCACGGGCAGCCCAGCTGCTCTCCAGCAGCTGCCCGGCCCAGAGAGCGGTTTTTGGCCGGTAGTGATCCTCAGCAGCCCTGGCCAGCTGTCCGTGTGCCTGGCAGGGTGCACAGCCAGGAATCCCCTCAGCTCCAGGCCCCCGGGGTGGGTCACCCTGCTCCCCCTGCCAGCAGGGCAGGGAGGCAAACCAAACATCTCAGTTTGCCACGGACATTGGGAGAACAGGGAGGGAAGGATCTGCACCAGGAGCTTCTCTGTACACATGTATCTGCTGCAAGCAAAATAAAACCTGCTCCAAGCTGAAGTCCAGCAGCACTGTCTTGAACAGCTCTGTGCTGAAGGAGGAGACACAGGCACACGTGTCATACATACGTCAGAATAAACCTGCCCTCAAGG
Organism: Cisticola juncidis; assembly: GCA_013400215.1. Lineage (NCBI taxonomy): Eukaryota > Metazoa > Chordata > Aves > Passeriformes > Cisticolidae > Cisticola > Cisticola juncidis. Next base: position 285,373 of record VXBR01008447.1, on the reverse strand, counting down.
ATCAACTCATCTTCAAGAGAGAAGATGCAAGCAGGTATAATTATACTATTAATACTATCATATACTATTTGCCACATGGCTTACACTGAGATCTGTTCAAGAACAGCATCAGTCATCTACCACCAGGAGATTTTAAAGAGAAGACTCTTTTGTTCCCCGAGTTGTGCAATGAACAAGCACACAGGATCTTGCAGCCATCTGAGTATTTAACTGAAGATGGTCTGGCAGAGCAGGAGAGGGGACAAGGAGGGACAGCCAAAGATTGGGGCAGCACCAAGCCTTCTATCCAGACGTTTTGAGGGGTCCTCAGGGGAGCACCTCACAGATTTCTGTCCTGCCACCTCTAATGGGATGAGAAGAGTTTGAGAGTGGGATTTCAGCTGAACAGCAATTGGAAGTCAAGTTAGGCCATATACAAGATAGCTGCAGCTCTCAGAAAGCATCTATGGTCCAAAGTTCTCTGCACAGTAACTTCAACCCTTTAGGGAAGAAAAGCTTTCAATAGAGGTAAACAGACTCTTACTGGTGTTAAGTTTTCAAGCGTTAAACTCACATTTCTTACAGTCACAGATGTGATTCACAAACATTTCTCATTTTCTGATCTTTTTCTGACTGAGCCCACAAACTCCAGCATATGATTTCAAGGACAGAGAGTTGTGCACTTCTTGTTCATGACCCACCCCAGCCATGGTGCCCATAATGTCACAGTACTGCACATACTCAGCAGGGCCACTGTTACCATATTAGACACTAAACCATGTGTTTAACATTTCTAAGTCACTTAGTCCTCATCTGCACTATAATTCTGTTGTACATCATAAATGCAAAATGAGTTTCATTTCTTGTCCCTACACCTTTGGTTTATTGCATTTACATAAAGCTGTCAAATATTTATGAGCATTTTCACACCTTTATGAAATTAATTTCTTCAGCCACCAAGGATGTGACATTTCTGAAGTAATACTGCTATTTCCCAAAACCTATTTTCTGGTGTCTTTGGCCTCACTGAAGTGGCACAATTTTCATTAAACTTAGCAGTACATGAAGTCATTAAGGTGACAGTAGTTTGCCATTATAGCTGCTGTAGCAGTGCTGGTAGCGACTTCACCCTTGGGTCATCTGAGGCAATTATTAAGTAAAGTGTCAAGAGATATTGAATGACTTAGAAAACTTAGAATTGCCTTGCTGTAAGTACCTCTTCTACTCAGAGAGCACAGAAAGCTGACCTTCATAGCTCAACTCACCTGGAAAAAGAGAGCAAGCTATAGACCACAGCAGCCATCAGAGCCAAAGATACTAAGGCAGACTGACTTTCCCCTCCAGTATTCACCGTGAACTGAATCTTTTTTTACTCCCAGCAACGTTTTCATTCTGATTTTCGTCTACTCTAGTAATAAAAGTTGCTTGCTAACCCTGAGGACTCTGCTGTTCTCCCTGAGTGTCACAAGCTGTCATCAGCTTCACAGTCGCTCTCATGCAGTGGGGGAAGACTGGATGCAGAAACAACAACCTAGAGGAGCATGGAGCAGCCTGCTAACAATATGAAGTCTGTCTGTTTCCCTTCCTGTACAGCACTTAAAATTATTGGATGAATGAAAATCTTTTAATGAAATTTGAGTCTTATCTTTGAACCAGTGAGCTGTGGATCCAGGCATTTTTCAGACAGAAGTCCAAAATTGCTTTGCAAGTGAGAGAAAAATAATTTTAAATTCACTACACAAAGCCTCTGAAGAAGCCTGGAGCAATACAGAGCTGCTGATATCTCTTCAGACTGTCTGAACTGGCTACATAAATTGCAGGCCAAACGATCTAGCCATGTGCCTCAAGGTGAGCATTTCACCTTTGCTTAAAAGGACACTAATTTTTATCATATTGGAAAAAATTGCACAAGTACAACAAACACAGGGCAACCCAGTGACATCAACCCTGTAAAATTTACATAACATAAGCCCGTAGTGTTGGTTGTAATGAACTTTTAAAAATTATTGCAGTCAATATAAGCTAGGACTGTCACGGTCCAATCTTAAAATTTGCAGGGGTTCATGGCAGAGATTTTTTCTATCAGTGTTCCTGACTCATTTATTATGTCTCCTATTTTGAGACTGCTGAGGAACTCCCTTTTTGAATATCACTTAGAAGCTAAGAAGTCCCATACACTTCACTGTGACAAGTACAAAAGACAGTTGAGACTGTAAACTCTGCAGGGCAGGAATCATGCATGCTCTACAATAAGTAAATTACTTTAGGTGAGATCTTGTAATTCATTAGTTTAGTCAGGGCTGATGGCAGACTTCTGTATTCTTTTATACATTAAAAAAAGCCAAATTCTTATCAGTCTGTAACAGTAATTGTGGAAATCTTTTATTCTGGAAGACGAGTTGATACTCCCTCCAACAGAAATTCAGTGGAAAATTGCGGCCAAATGGTTCAGCCATTTCCAAATCCTGCTCTCCTCTTGCCTGCTTGTGTTAGCACTTCCAGAAATGGTTTGTTTGAACAGCTGCAGTGTCTCCATGCTGTGCTGCAGGGACTTGAAATGTGACCAGTGATGCAGGGGGGAGGTGACAGCCTTAGTTTTCTAGGGCTAAAGCTGTGAAAATACATTCAGGTTTGGCCACATTATGAACCCTGCAGGTGATTTAAGTCTGTGTGAGGGGAAGAATAGGTAAAACGTGCCACAGTGCTGTTCAGTATCATTACACCTGTGCCAACTCAACCACCCAGTGTCCTGTCCACTGACTCTGACCTGAATGGGGCAATGCTGGTTACTGCAGCCACTGCTGACCTTGCTCTGGCTGGGCTACAAGAGCTGCATAGAAGCTGGCAACTGGATCTGGAGGAGAGGGGCTGCTGAGGGAAACAGCTGCCTGAGTGCAAAACATCTGGAGAAGGAAGGGGAAAGGAAGGGGAAAGGAAAGGAATCATATCTTGTCTATTGGCTGGCATCTGCATGGCCAGAGAGAAGAAAGGCAAGGGAAAGAGACATCTTGCCAGATGACCCAGTGGTAGTAAAACTAAACGTCTACAGTTACCTGCCGTGACTGGCAGAGCAGTCAAAGAATGTCCTGAGAACAAGTGCACCCAGCCAAAGATGCATCCAGCCACAGCAAGTTGCTCCAAAGCTCACACAAAAGTGGGCACAGTGAGTCCTGGAAGGAGAGTCAAATGCTACCTTCCTGATACCCATTCCCTGGGATAAATGTGCTGGGAGTCTTAAGGACAGCTGGTGTCACCTCCTGCACCATGCAGGTGTCACCTCCTGTGCAAGTCAACAGCACTGACTGCACCTTTGCTTCTTTCCAGCACCACTTGGTGCTGCCTTTGGGGCAGGGGGCCACATGCTGCTGCCACAGGGAGCTGCAGTGCCACAAAGTTTTGTGACCATGGTGAGTCACAGACCCGCATTTTCGCTCTGCACGGTCAAGGACTTGGGTTTCATGTTTATATCTTTGAGCAGAAACCAGACACAACAGTCACAGCTCAGGAATGGCAGTCCTCCAAGGGTCTGGTGACATACCTGCTGTGACTAACGTAGGAGCTTGCTCTTCCTGGAAGAAAAAAAGAAGAGACTGGAAGGGACTGTGTGTCCCACAGGACAAAACAGATTTCTCCAAGTCTCTCTTCTGCTCTCCTCAAGTCTGGGAGGTGCCAAAGTGCTGGAGGTCGCTCCAGATGGCTCCATGTGCAGGAGTAGGTCACAGAAGTGTAGATGTCTAGGGCTTCTCCAGGGTGCTGCCAGGTGATGGGGAAATGTGGTACCTGATAGTGATACAGGTATTGTAGGCAAGACCTGGGCTCTTCCAGAGGGCAGCCAAACAAGCAGACACACAACTGTGCTTAGCATACAAGCGCGACAGTGGATTTCACTTAAGCTGGTTTTTGGTTTAGCCATAATTTTACAGCCAGCAAAAGTTTCTTTTAAAACATCTGATAATATTCAAAACTTGTGAATATGGGGGTTATTAACATAGTTGTCACTACACATGGAAAATAGATCTCTCAACTCTGTGCTTAATAAAAATGGTGGTTCTTTTTTTCTCCTGTGAGTCTTATCAGTTGCTTCTTCCCCCAAAGTTCTTGCCCTCACTGCCTCACAGTTTGTCTATGCTGTGCTTCAGGCTATTTGATCCCATGCATGCACAGCTCTATGTGTACACATCTATATATGTTATTTATGCATCTATATATAGCACACAGCTATATGCATACATATCTATAGATAGAGGAGTCAAGGACACAAATTTTTTGCTGTTACAGAGCTGGCAATGCTTGTGGTGATCCCTGTGCTGCCTGATCCCTGTTTGGACACCTTATATGTCCTTTGCATAAGTTGAGTTGCCACCATGACTGCTCCCTTCAGCTGGATCAGGCACCAGACACTGTGCTACAGGTTCCAGTCTTTAATCAGAAGCTTCAGATTTTTGTATGATTTGAATTCCCCCTACAAAAATATTGACGATACAAAAGACCTCAGATATCAGAAAGCAGTTTAAAATCTTATGATTTTTAGATCTCATGGACTTAAAACAACTAATTCATCATATTTCAATGTTTTCCAATGAGAAAAACTAGAAGTGTGTTATTTTATTGGCAGTCCTCTGTTTAAAGAACCTTATTTACTATCTACCAATTACTTGGTGATTTCTTCTGCATTCTTCATTAGTGACAATAAATGCCCATTATGCTGCCTCTTTGGGTAGACTGGTTTAACTCATTTCTTTGGGCCATTGATTTTACTGGCAACCACTTGTCCAGCTTTGTATATTTTTTAATTGAAGCTTCATTATTGGTACAGTCAGAAATGAGTAATTTTTAAATGTGTTAATTAGTCTAAGTTCCCCTCTACCATCATTTACTTCATGTCAGATCTTTTCCTATGCATATTTTAAGTGGAACTAGATAGCCTCTTCCATGGACATCATGTCCTTTTTTTAACGTGCCCATTCTTTCAAAAGCAATCCCATATAAGAGCAGGACTTATTCTGGTGGATAGAGAGTAGTCCATCTCCTACTGTTGAGATTAATCCAGCTAATTTATCGCTTCTTGTTTACAGTCTAAAAGAGAAAAAGATCTTTTCCCATCAATCTTCTTGGCAGTCTCTGAAATGCATCTATTCATTGCTCTCAAATGTCTGGTTAAAAAATATTCAGTAACCACTGAAGCAATTTCAAATGGAGAATGTCCCTGAGGACTGTTAGCAGCCAGCAATGCCTTTTCATTGTATGGGATACCATAAATGAAAAATGACAAGTGAAGACACCATTAAGCTTCATAATTTCTTTAGATGAGTTTGCCTGACACCTGTTTAAATTGAACACCAGCAGTTGCAGAGCGAATACAAATTCTTCACTGCAAGCCTTCACGTGGATTTTACAAGGAGAAGAGTATTTTGACTGAACAATTAAAAAATTCCAGAAGAAAAAGCAAATTAGTGTTTTGCATAAACTGTGAACAATCATTGCATAAAACCAGCCTGAAATGCTCTGCAAATATGCTATGAAAGTAAAGGAGGCACAGTAAAAGCAGCCTTGGGGGGTTTCAATGCACCCAGGGCCAACCTGCGGGTCTTGGTGCACCACACCGATGACCAGCCAGACATTGCAGGTCAGAGCCGCACTGACCTCATCTGCTCACAAACAAGCTGCTTCCCCTCTCAGATTAAAAGGTCTCTAATGACAGCACCCTAATTAACTCCAGCTCGTTAGTGTGCAGCAGAAGTGATGGTTTGGTTTCTGGGCAGATGAACACTCCCAGGCCCAGCTGTGCTTTTCCCAAACTGGCCCATATGGTCACCGCTGACCTCTGGCTCAAGGTCACGGTTAATTTGGCATTGCCAGTGCCAGGGCTGCTAACCCAATTCAATCAAAACAAGACAGAAATCAGCAATTTAAACTGTGCACTTGAAAATTTTTTTAAATTGGCAAGATAAGTATAATTCCAAATGTGCTTTACAGACATAAACTTGACCAAAATTTTTGGGACTCCAGATTCCATACAAGGCCACAAAGAACCACACACTTAAAACAGGTTTACTCTCAAAAGCCAAGGTCATCTGACAGATTGCTATCATGATTGAATTGGGTCTGATATCTCAAATATTTATTCTAATTTTAGACACCACTCACATTGCTCAGATGGACACATACTTTTAGAGAATTCTGTTATTCAACAGCCCGTGTCATGTTCAGTGTCCTCAACAGCAACACAGTCTGAGGGTTGTAGATGTGAGCATAATTTGGCCAACAAAATCCTCATTGGTAAGAACATGTATGAAAAGGAGGAAAAAAAAAAAACAAACCAGAAGCAGAGGCTGGATTTTCAGAGTGGACTTAAAAAAACCCCACTTGCTTCTTCAACTGTCATGAGTTAGCAGAACATTATAAATAACCAAATCCATGCACATTGCCCCCATTCTGTCCCTTGTAATCAGCACAGTTAATTAAAATGTTTTCTAAAGCTGTGCAGCTGGGTAAGTGTATACTGATTGCCTGTGCAGAGCACACAACAGGGCAGAGCAAAATCTTACTGCCAGGTGTAGAACTCCTGCCTGAGGTAGAAGGTCCCTGCCTGAAGAACAATGGGCTTAAAAGTGGGAAATAAAACTCTCAAATCCAGTGGTACCAGTCACAGTTGTGGTCAGTGCCATCCTTAGGAGTTCTACTGGTTCCCAGTATTCAGGTTTACTTGTGTCGCTTTGGTAATAAAAACAGACTAAAGAGGTGGTCCAACTGTTTAAAATAGTTTCTGTTTTCAAATTCCCAGAAGGCAAAATGTGTCCCTACTAAGACAACCCTATCTCTACTCATTAACCTTTATGTGGCCTTGTTCAAACTACATTTACATGCTAAGGGGTCTCCTTCAAGAAGTTTCTGATCTCTGTAGTTCCAGTAAAAGCAGAAAAATTTTCCCTGCAAATATGTTCCAGATTTGTCTCTCAGGAGCCAAGATTCAAAAAAAATGAGCTGCCAGCTGCATGAAAGTTTTATATGTGTAGCAAGAAGAGTAATGGAATGAGAACAACAGTTTATTTGTAGAAGTAGAAGCAAGCAGTCTAAATAAATGAAGCAACTGATAATTGTTTAGATATTCAGAGGTTTTGTAAACGTTTCATTAAAATGATGGGATCAAATGCACCCTTGCAAGTTTTTGCAACATAGAAATTTATGTGGCTAGGCCCTTTAGCATAGCTCTTCAGCATTTTTTTCCAAGCTAGTGAAGGCACTGGGACTTCTGGGTCTCAATTTACTACAGATCTCTGACCTTTGTGAACATCAGTTTTGAAATTCAGGGAACACAGACAATGTCACAGCTATAGACAAAGCCTAGACAATGTATGGGTTTGTAAAACTTCTGCCATATACAACTGCAATCATTTCTTGTCCTTCAGTGTTCCTCAGGAGAGCCTAACCTAAAGGAAACATGTAAGTGCCTACTCAGAAATAGGAATGTCTAGATCTAAAGCACACCAAAGCCAAGGGCTGGAGACTCACCGCCTTTGACTCCTCTACGTTAAATTGGCCAGTGACCCCAACTGCAACACCTGTCACCCCCGTGCAGGGGAAGATCAGATCCAATGAAATAACACCTTCTACAGCAATTCAAAGCCCATGTAAAGTCCAACAATGCCCTTCCTTCTCCACCTTTCTCAGATGAAATCTTCTGAGGTGATTTTTTAAGTCCTCTGCCCACAATGTTATCAAAAGTTGGACTATGTTGCAGGCACTGAACAGCCAGCAGAAAACAGTAAATAGTTCTCTTTAGGAAAGAAAATTGATCCTAAGTAGAGCTGCTTGGTTTAGCCAGCATAGTCGAGGAAGAAAAAAAAAAGAGAGAGAGAGAGAGAGAGAGAGAGAAATGCATCAAATGCATCCTCTAATCATCTGTCTGGAGTTGCTGGTACAAGCACAGGTGGTTCATGCTGCTAATGGGAGTTTCTGTGAAAATAAAGCCAATCCTCAGAAAGAGCCTCTGTGTTCTTCTGCCTCTGCCTTGGCTAGATTCACATCCTGTGCCCTTGCTGCCGGTGCACAGGTCAGAAGGGGAGCAAGTGCTGACTGAGTATGTCCCAATATATGTATAGTCTTTGTTTCCCCATTGTTTGGCTTTCAGCTGGGAACTAAAGAGTCCACAGAGCTAATAGGTACTAATTCCTTTGCTCCAAATCCAGAGAAAGGAGCTAGAAAATCAAGACCTCACTATCAACCTCATATTCAACCCATGGTTCCAACTTTGTGCTCTTGGGATCACCTGGGGTCTGAATTCTGTTTACAAAGCCATGGACAACATGAATACTCTCTTGTGGACACCATACTTTCTGATAAAATGTGGAATCAAAGGAATATAAAAAGAGTTTTTATTTTAAGATAGTGCAAAAAGTAAGATAGATTACATGAAAAAAAAAATCATGAAACAAATCTGAAAGGGCACGTTTTCCCTCACCTGTTCAATTTAATTGCCTTGTTTTTAAGTCAGTGAGCTCAGAGCAACATTTTTCCAGAAAGACCAGTCTGCCAATACTGATCAGTTAACACCCCAGAAGGTTCCTCTTTTGGTCACATGACAAAACCAATGCCATCATTACAATAAATCTTCCCTGTAAGCCAAGGATGCCTAGAAGTGCACTGACTGCACACTGCAATAGAATGTTGCAAAAGCAGGTGCAGAGGTGACAGGTGTTACTGCCAAATGCTGAAGACAAGGTGAAAAGGGTGGCAGGGTGTGTTTGTTGTTCTTCTCTGGAGAGAAAAATGAAGATGATGAAGGTCAAAAGAAGATTCTGGGACTGTAAGAGTCATATCACTGTTAAGCAATGCTATCAAATATCTAGTAATTGAAATGTGAGCAAAGCAAAGCACAACATCAAAATGTCCAGCCTCCTGTATCAGCCTCATAAATCTAAAATCAAGCAGGAAAACTGTTGTGAGAAACTGAGGTAATATGAGAGTCTCATCATTTGCATAAAGATGCACCTACAAAGTGGAATGAGAAAATTTCTTACGCTTGCTTGATCCAGTCATTGCTAAGAGACACCAGTAGTGAAAAGAAGTGAGGATTGCACAGGGGATAGTGGAGTTCTATCAGTACCCAGGATGGGCTAATTAATCCTTAATGTCACATAAAGTGGTGAAGGGAGCTCGAGTGTCCATCTTTGTACCAGGTAAGGGCTGTACCTGCCTCTCTACCAACCAGACAGAAAAACATATTCCAAATGCATGTTAAAATAACCATTTTCATCCTCTTTATGGACAGGGCCAACAAATTCCTAGAAGTTATACAATAAATGTGATGCCTCCAAAGCAATATATCTGTAGGTCTGTTAGTTCTGTAGTACACACAATACAAAACATAGGAGATTAGACTTTTAACACACAATTTCTACTAGCTGACAAATAATAATCTTTGGCTTTCAAAGATTTGGCAGGGAGCCATTTAAGAATTATAGGCTAAGCTTTGAAAGAAAACCTGTTTTGAAATCCCTTCTTTTTTAGCTGAGCTATCATTACTATTCAATTATAGTACAAATGTCCAGCTTTCATAATGCAAAATGCCACTTCAAACTCTTCTGACAGGATTAGACACAACATCACTTTCTCTCTTCAAGCCAGCTCTTCAAGATCCCAGCATGTCCCAAATCCCCCTGAAACCTACTGACAATGCAAACTGGAGGAGATGAGACCTCTAAGGACAGCAAAAAGGATCAGAGAAGCCTTTCTTCCAATCAACAGTGGCAATCATTAATAACAGCCAAAAATTTCATTTCTGCTGTGTTAATGCTTGGAGAAAGATAAGACAACAGGACAGACTCACCCTTTTACAAGAATAAATAAGAATAACAGTTAGAAAAGAGTAATCCCTGGTAAAAAATGAGGAGGAGGAGAAGAGGTGGGAAGAGAATTGAGAAGGGATCCTCTGTTTCAGTAATAATGTCTTGTTGATCTTCCCTCCCTCCACCATGTGGTTTCTATTTTCTTGTATTAATCCATGCTTTCCCCCCCCTACATTTTTTCATGTGGTTGCCAGTTTGAGGTCAACAAGTACTAAGAATGGACTGAAAAGAATTTCCAGGATGTTTTTTAAGACTATTAATAACCGTAGCAGCTATTCAAGCAAACAGCACTTCATGTTCATTGTACTCCAGGGCATAAAATCATCACTTGAGAAGGCTAATTCAGAGTTTCCTCCTTTTAAAAGTTGTACAGACAGTCAGGTACAGGGTAGGGTGCTGGAGGCAAGATGTCACTTCCAGTGGGACACTGAAAAATAAAGAGCCAGTACTGTACATACAGATGGGGACATTTTTCCAAAGGTGAGAAAACTCCAGAGACAGGTCTTATGCGGGATTTTTAAGTGTTGCCACTTACAGTACCACACTTCCTAATTTCCCACCACCCCACAGACAGGCATCCTCAAAGCCCTAAAATGTGAGGTGTTGCTCAATAACGTGCAGCAAGACTGAAGTACTTACGAGGGATCTGCAGAAGAGAGCCAAGCCAGCAGACTGCCAGAGCCCACAGGGAGAGGAAGCACATCTGGAAACCTGGGATTAAGTTCAGCAGTACTGAGTCATGGGAGCCTGAGCAGCATCCCTCAACACAGTGATGCAGGGGCACTCATCTGGGCCTTGAAGGAGAAAGACACTGCAAAACCCACAAGGCAGTGAGTAAAGGAAAAAAGTTCAGGCCCGTGGTGTTCAGGACAACACACCTCAAAATGACACCAAAGCCTTCCACAGGACAGATTGCCAACCAGATGATGATCAAACAGGGCAGAATTCTGTGGCTTCACATGCCCCAGTACACTGCTTTAACAGGTATAATGGGCAATTTGCAAAGACACAGTCTCATTCCTAGCTATTTTTTGTGTGAGGCCTAATGAAGCAGATATGCTCTGAGAATGCCTCAGATTAGAAAAATAAATAAATAAATAAATAAATAAATAAATAAAAAAGGCCTGGAACATGAGAGAGGCCATGGAGGAGATGATCTGAGAACCCCTCAGAGGCCCAGGCATGAGGCAGCCTGAAGACGCCAGGTGTGGCTGCTCACACACAAACAGATGTCTCCCTTTCTGTGAAATCCCCTCTGCTTCCAAGGGGATTAAACATCTGACCCTGAAATACTGAAAATAGGGCCCAAAGCCTATTGTAAAGCTGATTTTTATAAATTGGAATATTATGTTTATTGAAAAAAGAAGAGACTAAAACTTACACAAAAGGAAAAAAAAAACACAATGTCAAATTTCAGAGTGATGCATGAGGGCATAAATCACATGTCTGAAGGGGAATATCAGTGAATTAAATGATGAATTCAAACCAAGAGAAATGTGTGCTGTATTCTACTTCTTCAGACAGCAGCTTTTGGGCACACAGGGCTTTCCAGCATCCTAAGAAATTATGCAAAATATTTTTTTCCCTCAAGGCTTTGTCTTGTGTTTTCCTTATTGATTTTTTATTTCAGAGGATAAATGAAAAAAAGCGAAGGGATACTTAGAAGGGATATTAATTTTCTTTCTTGTCTTCCCTGAAAATGACACAGTTAAGCAGAAGGAAGATTACAGGCATTTATGGATATTTTGTTCAAGATGCAATGTTATGTCTGATATTTATGTAAGCACTAACACACCACGTCTGAGTCTCAGAGGTTTCCAATACTCTTTATCACAAAGGTAACCAGAGACAAGGAGTGACCTAAACCTGCAGCTGTAGCTAGACCTGAAGGGCAATGAATTGGAGCTCACCACAGAAAGAAGAACAAAATTCCAATACATAGTGTGCCTAAAGACACAACTGATTGCTCCTTATCTGAAGCAACAGCAGCCCTTTCTCTTTTTCACTTTTCCTGCCACCTATGGCTCTGTATACATTACACTAACTTATCCCAGTTAGAGCTAAGAGCCTGATCCAAGCAAAGAGAAACAATGGGAAAATTTGTTCGGTTGATGGCTGTAGAAATAAAGATGGAATCATAGAATGATTTAGGTTGGAAAAGACCTGTAAGATCATCAAGTCCAACTGTTAACCCAGCACTGCCAAGTCCACCACTAAACCCAAGTGCTGCATCTACATGTCTTTTAAATAGCTCCAAAGAAGGTGACTCCACCACTTCCCCGGGCAGCCTCTTCCAGGGCTTGACAACCATTTTGGTGAAGAAAAGTCTATCGCTATCCAATCTAAACCCCCCCTGGTACAACATGAAGCCATTTCCTCCTCATATCCCTGGTTACCTTGGAGAAGATATTGATCCCCACCCGGCTACAACCCCCTTTCAGGTAGTTGAGAGTGTGATTGCTCTCCCTGAGCCTCCTTGTGTTGCTCAGCTGCTCCTCATAGGAGTTGGAGTGTCTCTGGCCATACCACACCACAGGCAATGCCATGGGGAGCTACTTACTCTTTTTATGTCGAACATCACAGTTACATTTCCTGCCCATTGCCTCAATGACTCACATTTACTAGACTCTGCTAATCTTAAGAGTAACTTTGGTGTCAAGTGCTAAATACATACAATCAGCTAGCCTGGTTTACTCCTTTACCCACTCCCTCCAGCACCAGAATGCCTGGGGCAGACACCTGGGGCAGAGCACAGGGAGCAGCTGAGGGAGGCACCAAGTGCTGCAGAGCTCACACGACCCACCAGAACGGGAGTAGATACTGCACTGCGCTGGGATGGGGATTTCAGCTGTCAGGATTTCCTCCAGGCTTATTTATTACCTTGGGCAAGTTATTTAACCAGTGTCCTGAGGGCCCAAATTAAAAGCAAAGCAGTGGTAATCCTTTGCAGCAACTGTGCCTCTTGGGCTTTTCTAAACATCTCTGAGGCCAGGGACTTTTTCTCACTAGAGCTTGTTCCAGCCGTGATCTAAATGTGGAGCTGAATGCCTGTGTAGTTCTTCTCTAATGTACTGGGCAACACCCTCCCACGCAGAGGAGTGCCCATTCCCTCTCTTGGTTAACTGTCTTTTATTTTCCTCTGTATCTATGCAATAACTGCTCCAAAGCATTTGCATTTCAGCTGGCCCAACATTCCCAACATTATTTACTGGTGTCATTGGAAATCTAAGGGCATTTATTTTCTAGTGCGCAGACGTTTTCATTAACTGTGGTTAAATTCCAGCTAATGCCATTACTTGATCCCTACCTTCACTAGCAATTGCAGGGGAGTTAATATTGTATTTTCACTTCCTGCCTTTAAAAACGAGACAACTGTATTGTTTCAAAATGCTCTGTGTATAGCACATTCCCTTCATAGTTTCAGAAAATCTGGGAAAGCTTGTGAGATATGATAAAGGTCAATAGAAATCTATTCTCCACTGGATATCCCTAGAACAGTGTCTGCATTGAAATCTTTGTGGTGAAGCTTTGGGCACAGGTGTGTACATGAGTGTGAGTGTTCAGAAGAAGGCTGGCAAGAGCCATCACCTTTTGGGAGGAGGAAAGTGACAGAGGGGCACTGGTACTGTTGAAAGTGAGTCTGAAATAGATTTTATATCCTCTGAGCTAAACCAGTAAGAGGAGTCTTGGGGGCCATGGCAAAGAATTTTTTCTCACCTCTAAAAAGCCAAATATTGTTGTAGAGCTAGTTGTACCCATAATTTTGGACACAGCCTGGAGTGCCCTTAGAGCTGTAGAGAGACAGCCCCACTTCACCTCCCCCTTAGCACAATGGGGCAACATCACACTCCCCTTGCAGGAACCCCCTGCCCAGTGCCTCTCCTCAGGCTGGACCTCTGCAAAAGCTCAGTCCCAGATCCACTTCCAGGAGGCAGGGGAGAATGCAGGTCTTTCTTTGGCAGTCTTGGGGAGCAGAAAGGCCCAGGTGCACAGTCCTCCTGGAACAGCCCTTTACACAGCCCACCCACATGAGCCCAGATTAGACACGATGTACAGGCAGTGTGGGGTGCAGCCCTCCATCCTGCCCCCCGTAAATCCACTCCTGGTTATCACAAATAACTTTTTGTGGGAGGTCACAAAGAATGGAACAATTTTTGGTCAAGGCCACCACATTTTCAGATCAAAAACATGCGTTTATATCCTGAATAGATTAGATTGGGATCCAAGTGGATGTGGATCTGCAGTCAGGATGACATTTCCTGCTGATTTTGTCTTACTCTTTTCAGGGCAGAAGTTGGACACGTAGTAGATGGGTTTCCTGAAGGAATGATATAATCTTTGCCATATAGATGATAAAGCTGAGATGCCTAACACCAGAGCCAGAATGATGCTTCATTTCTGTCAGCCTTGATGGCTAATCACATCTGAGGCTTGTGGACTCAGATAGGTACAAGTCACTGAGCTAGCCGGATTTGCAGCTGCAATTAATTTTATTTTAGGCAGGTGATGGCTCCTTCTGTTTCACTGACTTTTCATTCCAGTTTTTGGAAGACCACAATGGCTTTTTATGTTAATTGGACTGTGCTTCCTCAGACTCTGACACAAACATTTAGCACAAAGCACAGACTGCTCTTTCCTCAGCCATCTGGCAAACTGAAATCAACAATTTTCCAAAAATCAGACATCCGAAATTAATGTTAATGTATTCTAACCCACTTATATATATTGAACAAGTCAACAAACCAGTTGCAATATGGAGAATGGGATGTTGGTAGGGCACACCATTCATCTTGTCCTTCAGCATCCCTAACAATTAGACTAAGGCTGCAAGATTATGAACACAAATCCACCCTCTCCTAGAAAGCCAATGCCTCCTGCAGCCCAGCATCTGCTACACAGAAGATCAGACATGGAAACTGGTTTTTTTCAATGGATTTATACTGCCAAACAGAAATACATCTTTATCTTTATATCTTTAAATTTAAATTTTGTATCTTTAAATCTACACATGCATGCACACACATGCCTGGGATGTTGAACATTTTTTGTTGTCACATTACATCCTACCTGCCTTGGCAATAAAGCCATTCTAGCTAAAACAGGTTGTAAGGTTCATAGTCAACACCTTTATCAGACAGGGCTGGGAGCCTATCTTGATGGTGTAACAGACTCCAGTTTGCTGGAAGACAGACTTGTGAAATGATTTTTCTTCTTCTGAGTGACACAGCTACCTGAGGAAAAAGAGAATATAATTTCAGCTTTCTGGAGCCTCCCCAGTAATCCCAATGCCCAGTGGCACAGGAGAAGGAAGCCTCCACTGTATTTAATGCCTGTGGCAGTCCAAGAGGTAAAAAACCCCCATACTCTGCATTCAAGGCAGCCAGCTCAAAAGGATGTATATGATATACACAAAATAAACCTGCACTGTACCTGTGTTTGCGCTTTTCATGTTTACCTGCAGAGCACAACCTAGTCCCTTGTAATTCACTGATGTCAACTGTGAGTCTACCAGGAATTCTGCTTTTGCAGGACTTTTCCAAAGAGAATACCCATATAAAACATTTAGTGGAACAGTCCCAGTAGCACTGAATGATGAGGAGTAAAAAACTGCAACAGCAAGCTAATTGACACTCGGTAGGATTTTTGTCATCCTAGACCAGTTTCTAAATCAAAGACCATATTCACACAGAGGATTGTTGCAGTGGAAATAATATGAAAATTCTATTTAATCTTCTTTCCAATGAAGAAATTATTTTTTTGATTCGTTAAATTTAAACAAGCATTTTTCAAAAAAATTTCCAAGCACAACTTTTCTAAAAAACCTATTGCAAAATCAGTGCTTGATATTGTTATTCACAATATGTGGCACTTGTTGCCTTGCAATAATTCTGCCAGCAAAACTCCCAAACAGTTCTATGCAGAGCAGCAAGTACCTCACTTTTACCCACTCTGTGACACAATATCTCTGTGTTTATCCCACTATGTGTATATGTGGTCATCCTAAAGGCTCATGAACAAACAATTAGACAGCAGTTTCTGCATTTCCAGCTTCCATTCCCTGCTCTCTGAATGTGTCAAACTACTACAACATGCTGGCTGGAGTACACAGTCTCCAAAGTAAATCTGAAGGGTTAAATTCCCACTGAAGATGGTGGGTGTTCCAGTGTGCTGGGGACATACTGGTACCTCCCCATTATCACTGTACCCCTTATTTGGTAACAATAACACAGCTATTGAAAGGAAACAACATCCTCTTTGTCAACATGACTTTGCTATTAGAATGGTTTTCATAGCTTAAAAAATGCTGGGCAGAATTGATCTCAGAGGAGGATGTCATCGCTGTCCAGCCAGCAAGGATAAATTATCAGCAGCTTTCAAAAGCAGCAGTCTATCTTTGCAGTGCTGGGAGCCAAGCAGATGGATGCCTGGATGGACAGTGTGGGGGTAGCCATAGTAACCATCATCCTGTGGAGCTCCTGCTCACATCTCTGCTGGGGAATGAAGCCAAGGCTCGCCGCTGGGGTGCCGATATCCGGTCAGACCTTTGCCTCCCAGCTCCAGCTGGGCTTCCCATTTCTCTGCAGCAAGTCTCTAATCTCGCCTCATGTGTCTTCACTTTATGGGTTATGAGTAAAATTCAGTCCCAGGGGAAGATGCCTCAGACAAGCAGCTTCCCAGCTGCTGCAGCCCATGTCATGGGTGGATGTGCTGGTGCCTTTTACCCTCTGCTGGGTGCAGGAAACCCCTCGGCCTCTCCTGAGCCAGGCAAACCACTCTCCTGGACTGCACGGCCCATGAAGGGTAGGCCCAGCTCACAGGCTGGGTGTAGCCCGTAAATGCTCATTAAGAAGCACACAGCCACAAGCAGATTTGTGCTGTGCTGGCTCCTAAGGGAGCAGGCTGGAGGTGCTCTCCTGCAAGTACCACCCTGGCTCACTGGAGACCTGAAAGGAGAGGGCTGCTCTGCCTATGAGCAGTGGTGTTATCTACTCTCATTTTCACTTAAGGTTTTATCATCCTTTTCATCAAGGGCAGAAGTCCCTTTTCAGAGCAAAATGACACCTGAGTGATACCTGAGGCAACTGCCCTGTATGCATTCAGAACAGGCTTACTGAAAAGCAAATATAATCACTTGTATTGAGCTGGAAGAGTAAAGCCTGCTCCTGTTTTGGAATCATGGAACAGTTGAAGCTGGAACTAGCCTCCATAGACAGTCTAGTTCTGCCCCTTCATCCTTTTCTATAGCCTGTACTTCATCACTGAAGGCAGTGTTGAAAGCCCTGCTAAAGTCAAGATAAACAATGTACTGCTCTCTGCTCATGCAGGACACCAGTCAATGCACTGCAGAAAGCTACTGGGATGGTCAGACATGATTTTCACTTCATAAATCCACAGTCAATGTTCCCAGTCACCTTCTCATACACCACACATTCAGAAGTGGTTTCCAGAGTGATTTCCTGCATCACAGTCCCAGAGATCAAGGCAAGGCTGACTGGCTTGTAATTCCCTGCATCCACTTTCTTGCCCTTCTTGAAGACAGCAGGACATATGCTCTATTTTGTTTCCCAGTAATCTCCCCCAGTTGATGTGACACTCCAAAGGCAGTTAAGAGTGGCCTCAACACGACAGTGTCAGCTCTGGCTTTATCTGTCAGATTCCATAGGCTTCTGTGTGCCCAGTTAATTTAAATGTTCCCTGTCCGGATCTTCCTCCACCAAGGTAAGCCTTTCCTGTGGTTCCAGGAATCAGGATTTCCTGAAGGCAAATCTTATCCACAAAAAAAAGAAGAGAGTGAGTCTATGAAGACCTATGTGTCTGCAGCGTCCTACTGCAGACTTGCTTGAATCTATGTGTATTTGCTTTGTCTGAAGATATTCTGAAAACCAGAACTAAGCCACATTCACAATAACTGACTGCCAGCTACTGCTGGTGACCTGATCTACCTTCAGGAGGTTAATTGGCACAGCAGTCCCCTGGAGTCTGCCAGTACCACCCTCTGCAGCTCCACCCGTCAAACAGTCCTTGGACCTTAGCCAAAACAAAACCAAGCTACTTCCAGTTCAGTTTTGGGAACTGTGAGAATTTGTTGATTTTAAAGCTTGGTGACAATGAGTAGACTAGGTTAGACAGCCTGTTTTGAACAGACTAATCCAAGTTTTTCCAGCACAAAACTCAAAATACCATTGACTTTATTAGCATGCACTGAAAGGGCAGCCATAAATTACTGAATGTATTACAGTTGTCCCCTCCCTCCTTCTCAGTCTTGTGAAGATTTGGAATTAGCTAAAACCTGCTAGTTTTATGAGTGGAAGAGAGCAGGTAAAGGGAGCTGACAACCACCCATCATTACCTGGCAGCAGGAAGGGCTGTGGAGCCCTGCTCACCCGCCAGCACTGCAGCTGTATGCAGCCCTCCTGCTGCCAGCACATGGACCCTGCTGCAGGTTGTCCTTTTTTCATTAAATAAAAAGCTAAATGTTAAATTTATTTGTGCATTTACTTTTCAAGGCACGCATCTGAAATAAAATCCCCTCACTTTAGTGGAATGGCTTCTTCTGCCTTACTCTTTGTTTCTCTTTTCTCCCCTGTCACCTGACACTTGCAAAATTACATTTGTGAAGCACAGAAGTGATAAGCAAGGAGGACTGAGAAAAGAAAAGCTTACAAATAAATTAATAATTCTGCATTCATAGCAGGGTTTGAATAATGGTCCCTAGAACCACATGCTGCAACAGAAGGAGGAAATCAAATATTGAAAAATGATCATTAGAAAAGCACCAGCCATCCCAAGCCCTGAAAGACACAGGAGTTCTATGGGGGGAAACACTGCGTGACCATGTAATTAAAGGATCTATCAGAGCATCACAGGGGACTGCAGCAAGGCTACCCTGGCTTTGCAAGCCTGACAGTCTTAAAACACAACCACTTGTCATTTTCTGGGGTCAAAAACCAGGAATCCAGGCTCCCCAGGACACAAATTGTGCTGTGCGTTGTTCCAGGAACACATTCCAAGAAGGAGTTGAGAGCTCAAAAGAAGGGACCTCTGCCACGTGAGCCAACAGGAGGGCTGGCAGCAGTGTTTGATATTCTCTCGCTTGTATGCCGGGTTGGGGTGAGATGCTTTGTGCTGGCACATACCTGGGCTCCTCTGGCATTTGCCAGCAGTAGAAAGGACCCTGAAGTACCAGGCACCACCATGGCTCCCTGGGTGTTTTGGTGAGACCAGCTGTGTGTTTCCATGTGCCTTACCTGCACAAGTATACAATTTTGCCAGGATGTTTGAACACAGCTGAAATTATACATTCTTCTCTGGCCCCATTTTGGAAAACAGTGGAAGTACTCTGGCAGCAAGTCTGGAATGAAAAATCAGCTTCACACAGACACTCAAAAGGAAATATTTAATGTCTGATGGGTTTATCTGACACAGCCATCAGCAGTTTACAACAGAGGTGAAGAACAGAAGCATTGAGCAAACCAGCCCTGCCCTAAAATACTGATTCAGATTGAGATGCCATGATTTTATTGCTGTTTTTTGTGGAATACAGGTGCTTAGAGGGCATGACTGATCTCCAGATGTGTTGGAGAAGGAAGAACAATTGATGTTGGATTGTAATCACTCCCAAAGCTTTCTGCAGAGAAACACCAGAAGAGAAAGCATTTTTGCATTCTACTGAGATGTAAAAATACCACAAACATGGACCAGCAGGACTGGGTTTGTGACAGTCCTGCAACAATTTTGACTCTGGTTAATGGAAAATGAGTGCTGTAAACTAATGAAGGCAAAATTAGAAAGCATCCACTGGGAAAATCCCAGGAATTAAAAAGCCCATGAAGCCTCTCTTATTTTCTGGGCTAATTTTACTCCTTAAAGCTGCACACCACACTTTTTAAGCTATACAAATCACCAACACCTCTGCAGCATCTAACCCCATCTTCTGTGGCTTCAATGATAACTTACAGTCTACGGCATGAACAGGGAAGGTACAAACCCACCTTTCTGCAGGGGTGAGAAGAAAAAAAAACATTCTTTGGAAAATTCCCCTCTCCAACATGTGAAATTTATTTTCCTTTCCCCCCGTGTCTCCCCAGGAGGAGGCACCCCTGTGGCTCCAGAGGAGCCAATTCTTGCTGTAGCATTGCACTAATCTTGCCTCCTCAACTTGGTTATCCTCTCTGAGCCAAAACCTTGGTTCTGTGTCTCTCCTCTGAGTCACCCTCACAGCACCATCGCCTTTTGTCCAAGGAAACAAATGTAATGCAGAAATTTCTGGGTTGGTTTTGATTTTCTTCCTTTTGTCTTCTCCCTTCCCCTTTGTTTCCTTTCTCAGCATGAGTGATGAACCTGTAGAGATGTTCTGTGCCTACAGATTTCCTGTGTGACTAGCTTTAATGTAAGGCAATAAATACTGCAGATCTGTCTAATAACAGGAAGAATAAGTAGCTGTGTGTGTATATATATAGATATACACACACCAATATAATTATATGTGTATATAGTGAGGGAGCACAATGTAATACACATAATTACAAGTAGGTAAACATAATGGAACAGCTTGAAACTAGTGGAAAATTTCTTTTTTAAAAAATGTTAAGTTTCCAGTTTTCACTGATGCATTGAGCATCTGCAAAACCAGCCAAGCGCTCATTTTAATAGCAAAGTTAAATACCACAGACTTCCTATTGGATTCAAATAACTGTATGAAAGAGTTTCCCCAAGATAAGGGTATTTGCTTTTGGAATGAATAAAAGCCTCTGTTTGCCTGACACACGAGTGCTGACGCCTTCTGGGCAGCCGATGCTGCAGCCCCGGCAGAAGCAGATGGCAGGCGGTGTCCCAGGCACAGCTCTCATCTGTGCCCACCAGCCCCTCCCAAATTACTGTGCACTCATCTTCTGCATGCAGTGAGAATATTCTGAGACCCCCAAGGAAAGCAGGATGTTCTCACCAGCCCACCTGCACCCCCTGAAAGCCAGGCGTCTCTCTGTGCCGCCGTGCAGAGGGGTGCACTGCAGAGCGGAGCAGCTGGGAGCTGCGCTGTCAGGCTGAGAGACTTCCAGAGACACACATTGTTTCACAGACACCTCACCAACTGGTGTCACCACACTTATATCTTCTAAACCAACACATTATTTACTTTAGCCATGCAAGGTATAGGTGAGATCCAGCCTCAGTACAGCTCAGTAACTACTGTAGGACAAACCATCTATCTTGAGTTGAAAAATGTAACTAAAAATGTGTATTCTATTTTCATCTGTTGAAGCTGGTTGGGAGATACTGTTCCTTATCTCTTGTAACTCTAGGGGGGAGAAGAGGGTGGATGCCTTCTGTTAATGGGACACCTGATAACACCAGATATGGCAGTGCCTTCTCATCTCTTCCTCCACCCATCCTCCTCTGAGGGACATCACCTGTGAATGGGCCATTTAAGGCCTCTCACATGACTGATAACATCACCTCATTCCATTGTGAGATGGTCCACCCAGTGGGAGGAGCCAAAGCCTTTCCACTAGGATAAAACCTGCAATCCCAAACACCAAGATAGTCTGTTTCCACTGGATTCCCAGAGGATGACTGGACTTTTGTCTTGAGGATCATCTCTACTCCAATGGAGCTACAACTGTCACTCCAGGAGGATTTACTTTGGGCTGCTTCCAACACCCTGACCAACAGGGTGTCCAAGTTTGCATTCTGACTCTGTCAGTGCTCCTTTCTACTATTGTGTTTATCTTATTATATTTTATTTTATCTTTACCTTTCTTGTTGTTTGTTCTCTATTAAATTGTATTTCTGACTTGGAGTCTCACTGGTTTTGTTTTCGAACCAGCACACCATGCCAACACTAAGTATCTCAGGCACAGATCCCACTGGGCCAGGGTGCCCATTAATTTGCAGTAGCTCAAGTTGAACAGTCACCAGGTTGCTGTATTTATGTCAGGTGAGAGTCAAATGTAATAATTAACAGTAAGACTCCAATGTAGCATGAAAAAATATTGTTGAACTTTTGAATAAATTACTTCTTAGTATAATTACTTGAGGCAAATAAATATGTTTTGGAGTTTTTTCTAGAGTCCTCAAGCAAGAGGATGAATATCCATGCTACAGTATTGAAAAACCACCATCAAAGTTCCCATTATTACCAAACAGTCAGCTTCTGGGACCTAAAATACAGTTCCTTTTGAAAGTGTAAGAGGACACGAGCTGCCCACTGCTTCACAGACTTTTACACCTGGATTTTTCTTCCCTTTAAAAGAGATGTACGAGGAGTATTCCAAGAACAGGATACAGAGAATTGCAAGTGGTGCTGGCCTCATTTTGTTACTGCCGCTTTGCATCACCAAGGCAGCTGGGCACAGACTTAGGATGGGGTATTAATTAACCTTTAAATAAAAAACAGACTCTCATTTGACTGGAACATCTTGCTCCAGTGTCATGCTGCCATCCCTTTGAGGTGTAAGCTGGCTTCCAGGCAGTTGCACTCGCTCCATTTTGTCCTGTAGAGGATGAGAACGTGCAGTTTTCAACTGTGAGTATTGAAGGGATGGGGGCATTGCCATAATTCTGCCTGGGATGTGGCCAGCAGGGAAAACCCAACCCAAGCTACTTGCCTTCCCTTCAGCCCCTATACAAATACCAGCTCCCTGAGCACTAATAACATTTTAAATTAACATTCACTTCCACTTTACCACGCTTGCATGCCCCTCATACGCTGGGTAAATGGCAAGATGGGGAGGACTCTGTGGCTGCACGTGCCACCATCTTTGTGTCATCTTCGTGTCATCTTGGAACAAAAACATGTTCTCTGAAGTTTGCAGGCAAATTCACTATTTATATCTTAATTTCTCCTTTCCTGCTCCAAATCCCCCCCAGAACATGCACCATTTCCAAGCCAGCTGCCAACACTAATGCAGCCTGTTCATAGCACCTGTTTCTCAGGTAAGAAGGCAAATTCAGTTATCTGCCTGACCCCTGCCCTGCTGAAGTTGATTGCAGTGCCTGCTAACCCCGAGCCTGACCCTGTTGCACTCCCCAGCATAATTTCCATCATCTTCAAAGAGGTCCCAGGACTGGTGCAATGACTCCTGTGGCTTGGCACCAGGCTGTAAATCACTGTACAAAGTCACTTGAGAAGCTGTCGGCAGTCAGAAATGAGTCATTAGTATGCTGCCAACACAGTATTCAGTAACAAAACCCAGCTGCCACTGTAGTCAAGAATGCAGTTTCTTTAGCACTACTGTAAGTCTTATTAACATAGAAATCAAGTGTATGTATGTAATTGAATTTCTTTGTCACATCCTACTATGAGATTTTCCATCAATCCTGATTGTTACTAAATTTGAACTAACAGCCCATATTTGCGCTTAAGCAACATCTGAAAGAGGACTACACAAAGAAAGACTTTCCTAAGTCAACACATCCTAGAAAACAGCAGCTGTGCAAAGGCAGAGGCAAGCAATATTTCATTTTCCTCCCCATGGCACTCTATGTCTTGGCACCTCCACTTTAAATCTGGGTTCTGCTGGCAGCTTTGCATTTTCTCTCAGCAGAAAAGAGCTGTGATGCAGCCGGTGCAAGAGCAGGGGCTGTCCCCAGCAGGAGAGTCTGACTGCAGGATCTGTCAGGATGTCGTCATGCTGGTTACTGTTGAATAGGGAGTGAGATAATGCTGTAGGTAAAGTTCATTTTAGGTCACTGGTAAGCTCAGTTCCTGGGGGAAAAAAAAAAAAAAAAGAAAAGAAAAAAAGAAGTTATAAAGACAAGAGGGGAATAGCAGAAGTGATGAGGAGCATAATTTCCAGGTTGACTTCACTGACATAGGAATAGCTGTTCAGAGGCAAGATGAGTCTCAGAAACAGATACACAGGTTGTCTCTGCAGGTTTGGGCTGTGCTGGGGGTAGGTAAAGACTGACTAATCCAGCCTGGACTGAGACTGCAGCTACCATCTCTGTGACTGACTTTTCAGTGGTTATTTCTCAAGGGACTACTTTAATCCAGTTAAATCACCTAGCCATATTTTCGTATGTTTTCCAAGCATAACTGAGGTCTAAACCACAGACACATGATGAAGCAGAAAAAAGATGGAGAGTGAGGAAACGAAATATCCTCTCCCTGTACAGATGGCCATTGTAGACTTTGATTATGTTTTGTTGCTAATGACTGTATTGTATACACAACCCTCCAGCTTTGCTACTACAACCACACTGCTCCAAGGTCACTGTCCCAAGCAATCTACAAAGTCATCAGCCCTTGTCCACAAACTCAAGAAAACCAGGCAGTCTATTACTGGAGTGGGGCCAGAAGCAGGGCACAAGATGTATCCAAGGACCAAAAGTAGAGTCAGCCTGCAAAACTTAACCATTTATTTTATCACAAGATTCTGACATGAACCAATTTCTCCTGAAATGGCCACAGATTTTCAGGGAACATGACTGTTACTCCTATTGGCTGTTACTCTCAGGGCCTTTGTAAAGCAGGTTTTTCCTCCTGTTTTTTTCTGCTGTTGTTGGATTGTCGGTTTTTTATGATGGTAACTGCAACTACATAGAGACAACAAGGGGGAATAACTTCTAATATCGGATGCTCTGTAAGTGGCAAATCATAGCCAGATTTTTCCCAGTGTGTTGCAATGCCATGTGATACTAGTATTATGAAACTGATATCATCTGAGTGGGCAGACACATAGTTCACTTCGGGGTCTAAAAGTCCCCACTGAATTTTTTCTTCAAGAAATAAGCCCCAAGATCAGGCGTCTCCTAAATCAGTCAGAAGGAAGGAGTGAGTTCCTTTCTTCCCTGCCATAGCATAACAGAAACTTCGAGGAACAGCTAACTCCCATCATGAGCCATGATCCTGAGCCTTGTCTTCTACTGGGCAGCCCTGGGATGGGCCAGCTGGATGCTCCTTTTAGGGAATCATGAAGAAGGAAGGGAGTGGGTAAACTGTATGTGCGTAGCATTAGCTTTTCTTCCCTGTAGTTTCCATCCATGCTGCTGATAGGTTACTTCCCTTTGGTCAAATTGTGTCACTGTGTCTCCATTTGGATTGCTATAAATCTGACTTCTGCTCCAGGCTGACTTAACTGTTATTTCATTTTTTCACTTTCACTCCTAGGAATTTCTTTTGCTACAGTGATTTCAGTAATTGTGAGCTTGTCCCTTTTCAATTTTACACAAAGTTTCAGGTGTAGAAGGTAATAAATTTGGAAAACAAGGTTTTCAGAGAAAGGAGACAGTGACCTGATGGTTACTGCAAGGCTCTATCAGCCTGGCTGGGAGACCTCCCACATTACCCTGTGGCTTCCTTTGCCCTCCTGCCTCAACAATGCCAAGCAGGGCCAGCCTACCCTCTGAAGAGAAGGGTGAATTTTGGAGGCACGAAGTAATTTCAGTTAGCACTTGCAAAATGTTCTCTGCCACAAAACCTTGCTTCTACAGGAGCATGATCCCAGCCCTGGCCTTGAGTAGGTGTTTTTTGGCACCAAGTGATATAAAACAGGGATTCCTCTGACATCACCATTTGTCAGATCCTCTTGCAGACACTCTGTATCCCCAAGGACATGGAGTGCATTTGCTCCAGCAAAACACTTAGCACTAGCTAATATTGCTGCCAGCCTCTCTTAGGGAGTTTTTTTGGTTTTGTTTTTTTTGGGGGGTTTTTTGGGTTTTTGTTTTGTTTTGTTTTTTTTATGAGTTTGCTAATTTAGTAAATATTTAGAAAACCATCTTCTGATAAAACTGCAACACGGGATGCCATTCCCTTTTGTTCAAAATTGTTTACAGAAATAGGCACAGTTATATCAGGATTCCTAGTTAATACTCACTGGGCTAAAGGCAAGAGATCCTAAAAGGAGTAAAAATGGTGGGAGGAAAAATGGGAATTTGTTACAGCAGTTCAACAGCACCTTGAAGCGCCTTGAAGCCTGTGTAGCTGAAGGTGTAACAGAAAACTTGTTTCCAAACAAAAACCAGAAAGAATTCAAAAATAAGGCAGGGAAAAATGAAGGTTCAAGACAGCATATCAAAGGTGAACATTCAAAAGGTGACAGAAAGATGAGAAGAGGCAGCCTCTAGCACATGGCACAGAAAGCCAGGAGACATCTCCCATGAACATGACACTTTATGGAAGGGATTCTACTGGCCCCTGGGTTTCCTGCTTCTTTTGCTGCACCCCCATTGCTGCACCCACTGTTTTTCCCCAACCCACAGGTGTCCCTGCCCCAGGCCTTTATATACAGTGGAAGTGGCAAACCATGGGAGCAGCTACCCACTGGGCAGAGGTCTCCAGAACAAAGCAAGCACAGCTTAAACCAGGCAGTCCAGGTCCAAAGTGCAGAATATTTTAGAAGGAAATTCAGAATTCCCACCAGTTCTTATCGGGCCTGAATATTAGAGAAGCCTGAATACAACCCAATATGTCAACAAGGAATTGTGGTGCTCTCAAGGAAAAAAAAAAGGCACCTGGTGGCAACAGGCGTTCTGGGCTTGGCTTCTGACTACCCAGCCCAGGAACTTTCTGGTTGTCACTGCTGCATGGCTTTTTCTCCCAGGAATGAAAAAACCCAGGAAGGTTTCCTAGTCTTTGCAGCTGCTGTGACTCTGCTGTGAGCAACACCCATGGTGGATGGTTAAAAATGGGTTCAGCTGTGTCCAAAGGACAATTCTTCAGTCAGCCCACAGGCAGGCAGTTGCCCCTCGAGAGTCCAGGCAGAGGTCAGCAACTCTACAACCTGAATTTACTTTAACTGTAGGACAATCGCTTTCTAGTGTATGGAATATCTATCTACCTATTTTAGACAGGACCAACCCCAGGGAGTCAGTTCCACTTTAAAAGGAAGGCTAACAGCATGGTTTGCAAAGTACATACACGGCTTCTTTGAGCCAGCTTATCGAGAAGGTTCTTTACAGCAGCGTAATTTACCTTTTCACAATGCAGGTCAAAGCACAAGGCTCTCGGTGGAGGGATTTCCTCCTGGGTAATGGACTAGAGAAGCAATTCTGTGGGGACACATTACTGTGTTTTAAGTCCCTCTTTAACCTGCCTCCACAACTGGTCCAAGCAGGACAAAGAGCAAAGGGATGGAAGTCCAGCGCTTCCACACAGTGTTACACCACGTCCCCAACATGAGTGCCCCCAGGGAACCCCCAGGACAAACCCACTGCAGCTCTCCAAAGGAATTAGAAGTCATTATCCTCTCTTCTGTCAAGGTTGTTGGGATAATCCATAGAATTTGTCTCTCTGTAGATGCATCTGTGGATGCTGTATCTGGTCCTGAACATCACTGAGGGGTCTGCTCTTCTTTCCCAGTGCAATCTCAGAATATGAAAAGAGCCCTCCTGCTAACAACATCCCTTCATAGGCTTCTTTCCTTTAACATTTCCCATCAGACTTCAAATCTTTGCATTCTTCCACTCTTGACAATTACCGTTTATTAAGATTTCAACCCTTCCACCATGGCAGGTGTCTCCTTTGAAGAGGGCTGAGCAGACAGAGAAAGGATATTCTGGGATGCACTACATACCTTTGGCTCCTCTGAAATGTGAAAACAAAGCCTGACAGACCCCTGTCACATGCCATCAGAGTATATTTGAAAGGAGCACCAGGTATGCTGTATTCAATAGTGTAATTTATGTGAGGCCTGATACACAATTTCAATGTACACTATGATGTGTGCACCAAAATAACATGGAGAGCTGAAATGCATCAGGACAGCGCCTGTACCTGAATCTGCTGATTCAACTCTCAAAGCTGCATTTAGCAGCTGTACTCTTTGAGCCCTGCAGATGTCTATTTTAATAATCTGTCTTAAAATATCAGCTGGTTTTGTGCCCTATTCTGAGGCTTACCATCCCGCACAGAGGCTCTGTTGATTTCTCTAGGCATTGCCATCCAATCAAAATTGCAAATGGGCAGAAAAGAGAGAATATAAGAGCAAGTTACTTTTGTTTGTAGTTATTTCCACACATCTTGTACAGCTTGCGGCCAAAACACCTTAGGGGGGCATAGCTGCAGAACCTGAGGCTGCCATCTGGATGAGACCAGAGGGACCCTTTCATTGGAGATCTGAAGCACGGCCAATTGAGGCAAAATCCTCATCAAAAGCAGAGATTCAAGTCAGCAGAGACAACCCTTGTCCCTTCTATTCTGATTTGCTGGCTAGGAAACATGGCACTGAACAGCAGAGAGGCTGTTCCTTTTTGTGATAAAATATCCTGCCACAAAACAGGCCAAGGGTCCTTCCTAAGCCACACACACAGCATCATCGTACCAGTTTCTGCACTGCCCTTTTAAGTTACTTTTTAGCAAAAACTAACAAAAAGACGTTCATAATATTGTTCCTCTCTTGAAGGCTCTTCTCCCTCTCACTACTGAGCTGACCCACACACTGACCATCCAAGGTGTACCATGTTCATAGTCTTTGTATTTTAGCTATCCTAAATACACCTGCAATTTGTGCAGACACAAGTCTAGGATCACCTGTAATCTTGTTAATTATTATGATTATGGTCACTGAGGATATATTACAGATCTCACTGTTAATAGGAGCTTCCATAAACACTTTCAGCCAAAGCAGCCAAGGCTGGATTCCATACACAATTCTTCATGACTTCCAAAGGATGAAGAGTGTGAGATGCAGGATCTCGTGGCCCCCTGTCCTACACTCTCAACCATGGAGCTTTGCTCATCCATGGCCCATGGCTGTTACTCATCATTCTGGAGCCAAGGCCTTTAGCATGTCTTCTTCTGGCTGTAATAAGGGGGACCTAGGAGGAAAGGAGATTGTAGAGAGTTGGGCATCAGTCTCTTCTCCAGCCTTAAGTTACACAAGGGGAGGTGTAGATTGGATATCAGGAAATTTTTTTTCACATAAAGGGCTGGTAAGCATTGGACCAGGCTTCTGAGGGAAGCAGTGAGTCATTATACTCATAAATATTTAAAGGATATGTAAATGGGGTACCTGGGGACATGGCTTTCTGGTGGACTTGGCAGTGCTGGGATACCTGTTGGGCTACCTGAATGATTCGAGAAGTCTTTTTCAACCTAAACAACTCTATGAATCTGTTATTCTAAGAGGTGCAAATGCTGTCTGGGAGTTGGGCCACAGCCCAGAAGCTAGAGGTGAGAGAGGTACGAATGGCTTGTAGACTGGTGGCCCATTCTTACAGCCATTAGAAGCTACTCTTGGGCCTCTGACATAAGCCTGTTTCTCACTCAGCCTGGCCAGAGCCGATGCCTATCTTTCATATTGCAAGAGTGGGTGAGGTGCCACAGTCTGCCCAAGGAGACAGTCAGCCTTGCTCCCCAGGGCAGCAGCTGCAGGTGAGGCAGGTGAATCACTTGCTTGACTCACAGAGATCTTTTCCCTACTATTACAGCCTTCAGGATGGAGTTGAGGCTCTTCTCCTGGTCACCCCAGGCTTTGCAGACAGCAAGCCAGACCTTTGCTAGGCACCTGTGTTTAGAAGGATGGGAGGAGGCCTGCCCTCCAGAGACAGCAGCTTCTCATCACAACAAAACAGCTTGAGTGCGTTATGTTTTCTCATGTAGTGTCACGCAAAACCATCAGGCTCCTGGCATGTGTATGGCTCTCTGTTTATCTCAGAGAGCCAACTTACAAACAGGTTCTGAGGGTTTTTATGCTAATAAATGCTAAATAATTTTTAGCTGCTGTTTTCAATTTTCCAAGCCTGCTTTGTCAGTGAAAATCCGCATCCTCCCAAGCATGGCATGACAAACTCTGCTGACAGTTATTCTGCCAGCAGTTACAACACATCACATTAGGTGGTCCTATCTCAGGAGAGGAGACAGCTGATGGATGGGGAAGGGAAACTGATATAGCCTAACCACGAGGTCTCACTGCCTGCCTGGGAAATAAAGGACACCAAAATATAACTGCGTGGGAAGGACTTCTAAGAAGAATTTGTCCCAAACCATTTCTGGAAACTGATGATAACATTATTTACTCAAATACAGGAAGCTTGAGATTGCAATGAATGATGAAAGGGTGAGGGGGGGAAAGATGTACTTTCCCCTCCCCCTTCCCAAGAAATAGAAGTAAAATCCCCATCAGCAAACCCGTGATTGTTAGGCTGTGCATTCAGAAGCTGATATATCCTTCTGTGTTTGTGTATGTTCATGTCTCACACCCACACACTTCTGCCTGTCCTCCTTCAGACCTTAATGCCAAGGGCTCTTTCCAAAGCCAGGCACAGTATCCCACAGAGAAGAGTCCAGCTGTTGGGATCTTTCCCAGGAATCAAACACTGCCGCATTGAAGCTTTTCTGGCCTTTCAGTAGTTAATCTGGGATACCCAGAAACCCTCTCCAATGAGAAGGGATGGGAAGT
Organism: Cisticola juncidis; assembly: GCA_013400215.1. NCBI lineage: Eukaryota > Metazoa > Chordata > Aves > Passeriformes > Cisticolidae > Cisticola > Cisticola juncidis. The sequence goes on along the minus strand of VXBR01008447.1, from coordinate 255,204 downwards.
GAGGAGATGTGCTTAAAAGCTTTTGTATTTATTTATTTATATATTTGTGTTCATGTTTATGTAAATTTTGAATAAATCTAGACTGAACTTTGGGAGACTGATCTCTCAAATACAGAATCCAGCTGTTTGAAATCACGAGGGGTGTACATTCCCACCAGCAGTGTAAAGCCAAAATATAAAAAAGGCAAATAGCTCAGCTAAACAAAAGAGGGGCAGAGAGGGGAATAGCTCTCACAGAACAGCACCCTATCTCCTTGTGTATTTATTTTTTTATTGCTGCTGCTTACTCTGGGGGTGTGGGGGGAAGGGGGGAAGGAGGAGNNNNGGGGGGAAGGGGGGAAGGAGGGGGGGGAAGTAGATGCTGGTTGTTTTGGAATCCACCGCAAGATGAAGCATCTGTCAGCATCTATTCAAAGAGATTCCCAGCCATGGGCTCTGCTATGCTCAAACCCAGTGAAGGCAGCACAGTCCCCAGGTGTTTCACTGTGCCAACAGAGTGATTGATCTGGATTCAGCAGCATTTTATTTATCTCAGCTGTGCCAATCAGCCCAGCCACTGTGAATCAGCCAGTGGACCAAAGAGTGCTTCCTCATCACAGTCCACAGCTCAGTGTACCCATAGAATCTTAGAACCACATAGATTGTGTTGGAAGGGATTTTAACAGCCATTTAGTCCAACTCCCCTTGGAGTAACCAAAGATATCTTCAACTAGACCGGGTTACTCAGAGCCCCAACCAACCTGAATGTTACCAGGGATGAAGCATCTATCACCTCTCTGGGCAACCCGTTCCACGTTCCTGTTCCTCATTGTAAAAGACTTCTTCCTTAAATATAATCTAAATAAATCCTCTTTTAGTTTAAAACAATTAGCACTTGTTCTGTCTCAAGGTCAGCTCAGCTCCTGAGAGGTCTTAGGAAAGCTAAAGATCACAATCATGCTGGTTTTGGTTTCATGGCACACTGACAGCATTCTCAGTCCCACTGCAGGAGGCCAAGCACAAAGACAGCACAAACTCACCATTTTCATTTGTTTGTCCTCAAAGCAATTCAGCTCGTTAACTTTTTTGGAAGGAGCTATATGTTAGTAAGAGTGTCAGCTGCAGACCCTTGTGCCAGCATCAGGCCACATCCTCAGCACAGGCTCCACGTCGTGGGTTCTGTAAAATGTAACAGCAACGTCAGCACATGCACACACCTGATCTGTACATACAGCATGGGACACTCCAGTGAGAGCTGCAGTTCTGGTGAACTCTGAGGCTCAGGTTGCCATTCACTGGCTTCAGGGTAAGCTATATCTGTTCCTTAGGCACAGAAATGTATACAACATCTCTGCAGAATAAGTTGAAGTACCTGCTACAGAGATGAGCCCTCCTTTCCCAACTATTATTTTATAACAGGGGGAGAAATTAACCTTCTGAACATTCTTTCAAGCCATAAATAATCAGGTTTTCAACAATACTCTTTTAGTGAAATCTGTGACTATTATAGTTATTATTACAATAAAGATTATAATAAAGGTTTTGACGGTCTGCTTTGACACCTAAATGTGGAATAGGAATTACAAAGCAAAAATGTCTGATTGAGTGGGAAAAAAAGCTAATGCATCCTTAGGAAATGCATGTACTTAGCCTTGCACCCAAAATAAGCTAGGCAATACATGGATTTCCAGGTCTCCATTTTTTATAGATAATCATTTGCACACAGGCAAAAATGCATTGGCACAAAGGAGTAACCAAGGGTGAAGTCAGCAATTCAGAAGTTAATTACTATCCTTAAGAATAATATCCCACTTCAGGCACATCAACTTTAAAGCTAGTTGGAAGTGGCCCTCTAAGAGGTGGAAGCAGCAAACAGTCAAAAATAGAAGCTGTTCAATCTGTGATACAGTGTGATGTGGTACAAAGTCTGTGATAAAATTTCATAGTAAAAGCACCTTGCCAAACAAGAGAAGAGTCAAATCAGTTCCATGAACTCTGAGAGCCCCTAAACCCAGAGGGATTTCTCGCTGATGCCTAAGGTATTTTATCCCCTGGACTGGAACAGCTCTGGGACTGTGACAGGTATTGTGACCTGACTTACAGCAGCACTTCCCAAGGAACAGGTGAGCCCTGATTCCTGCAATTCCCTGATTTCTGCAACATTGGGACCCCGACTTCACGACCATGGAAAACTCCCTGTGTTTCTATACAAACCCTCTGCAGCTTGGGCAGATACTTTCTGCCTGCAAGACCCAGTTTTCTCTCCTCCTGTTTTCCAGACAGGAACTCAAAGGGAGCAGTGCTCCCTCAATCCGCCCCTGATGGATCTTTATCTTTCCAGCCACCAACACCATTTTCCCTAGTCCTCAGGATGATCTTTAAAAGTTGTTATGTGAGTAGCTGTGACTGAGCAGAGAGAGGTAAGGATAGCACTTGTGGGTGGATACACCTTGGGGTACAAAGTGAACATTTCAGCTGAGCACACGAGATTTCTTCCTGCTGACTGATGCATTTCAATGTCAAAAATCATGTATTAGTGTTTAGATGACAGATTTTTTACATTTACGATGCCTGTGTGACAATGATACCTCTCCAGAGTCCACTGGTGACTGAGAGCTGGTAATTAAAATGATTCAGATCATCCTTATTTATGCCTTTTCCCAGTGAAACTGCCTTGATGACATTTCCCTTAAATGCTTCTGCAACACCTGCCACTGCAGAGAATCGCTAAGGAATGAATTACAGCCATGATTAAGTTTCAGCTTTCAGAAAAGAAAATGCTTGAACTAAAATCCATCACCTGTTTTGATACAAATTAAAAACATTGGTTTTTTCAGTAAGTCAAAGCTCCAAACACTGCACACTAAATTCAAGCAGATGTTCTTTAGTCACAGCTATCTGCTATTACTTTTTCCTCAGCTCAACAACAGAGCAGTTAGCAGAAGTCATGTGAAAGGGGCTGACATTAAATAGAGAATGTCTTTAATGTTATGGTTCCAAAGAAAAGGGAGATTTCTTTTATATTCGTTCATGACTGTGGCTGATAATTGCTTCCTGTCTTACACCTACACAAAATTCATGAATATAGCTACAGCAGCACAGTGTTGAATTCAATCAGAAGGGAGTATTGATTTGTGTATAAATCAAAAGCCATCTTCCTCCAGTTCTATTTACATGGGGGAAAAAATGATTTTTCTGAAAAACCTGCAAATCAAGGAAGGGTAGGATATTGCAGAAAACCTCACTTGTAGATTATATGGTCAGAAGGGAATATGATAATCCAAATATGTCTACATATGCAAACCACAGAGTTCCCAAATTAATTAAGCTTTTCTCTACAATGTATTTTTTGAAGAAAAAACATCCACTTGTTTTGGTAGATTTTCAAGTGCGTAATTTCATTTATATGCACATAAATTATTTCCATGTTCTGTCCCGCAGAGCCTGCTGCCTGGAACAGGAGCAGGTGCCTCTGTTCCTGGGTGCACATCCAGGTGACCATTATTCACTGGCAAAAGCAGGGATGCCAGCTGCCACTAGGGGTTGCTAACAGGAGTGGGGAGAAACAGCTCTAATTTTTTCAGCTCACTCACTTTCTTCCCCTGCTAAAACCTCATCATCACTGGAAGACACATAGTGAACTTTGCAGTAAAGACAACATGAGAATGAGGGGAATGTTTATTTTCTTGATAGGCAAAACGAGACCCCATCAGTCTCTCTGCTAAACATCCATCACCAAGTATTCAGCTCAAACTAATTGTCTTGGGAAAACTTGCAAGTTCTTGACTTCACCTGGGGCTACTAGCAATTAAAGCTTCTTGTCAGCTGAGAAAGAATCGATCAGAACCGATGGCTGCATGGTTCTGCATGGATGGTTCTTTCTCGTGAGCCACCTAAACAATATTAAAATTGATTTTGTGAAGCATTCTTAGATGTTTTAATAAATGTATACTAACAGTCTATTTGTGAGGCCACAGTGTAGAAGGATTAAAGCCTGATCAATTGTGACATGCCTTTATTTTTAAATAGGAGCCTGTTTGAAGAAACACAATCTATGCTGACTATAATTACATATATTAAGTTTTGCCACAATCTGCTCTGCCACTGACTATGTAAGATTAAAAACATTGCTAGGAAATGGCTAGCTAATTAATCAAACTGGCTCACTTCCAGCAGCTTTCATTTGATCAATTCTACCTCAGATCTACTTTTATAGGAACAGTCAACCAAAGAGAAAAAGCTACTGAAATGGAAAGTGCCTTAAGAAATCACAAGAGTGCATTTTTCTTCCATTGCTCTAAGCAATACGATTCGGAAATTTGAAAAAATAATGTGTAAACATCTTATTTCCAAGTATCAAGGAAAGATGGCGGTTGAGGGGCCCTGCCAAAGCACACCCTATACATGAATATATACAGCACCTACCCTGTTCACCAAGTGCCATCCTCCATAGATAAAAACAGGGCATGAAATACTCTAAATCTTAAGACTTAGTTAGCTGCATTGTTTTAAGCACTTGTGTCACTGTGTTTGTAAAGATACCTGAAGAGCAGCTATTGCTGGGTAACTAAGGACTTAAAGCTATGGAAAATTGTTGTGGGATTTTCCTTGAAGTTTAATTTAGTAAGACTCCTGCGAGAGTCTCAAAGATATTATTGGTGTACTCCTGTGCCTGGCAAGAAAATGGCCAGCTCTGTGGGGCACTGCACAGACTGAGGTTAGGAGCAAATGCTCACACATTACCTGGAAGAGTTTAACCTCTCAAAATAGCATCCTGAACAGACACCAAGAGCTAGCTGAGAAGATGATGAAAGGCAAGGGATGGCTCCTGCAGCTTTCTCAGGTGTAGCACCTCGTGAGGTACTGAGCCACAGCAACACCTCCCTCCTGAAGATTGCCTCCTGGGCCATGGGGAGTCACATCTTCATTTCCTCTGTACACAGAGAGCACAATAAGCAGGCTTGTTGAACCCAGGTTGATATAAAGAATGTTAGAAACATAAAGGGAATGATAATGTAATAAAATCAACAGTTTCTCAGCAAGGTTCCTAGCACAGTTTCTACAGCATATTTTGTCTCTTAATAAAGCAAAATCTAAGGAAATTAAATATACAGTCAAAGAGCTGATGAAAAACCCCTGCTGCCTCAGAGAGCAATGTCAAAAGATGTGTCAACCCCTAGCTTTTGGCCTTGGATCTAGAATACTCATAGAGAGACCCTGGGGAAAACATGCCTTCCCATCCCTTCCTGTGAAGCAAGAGTTTTGGGCAGATGGGTCTGGGAAGGTCTGGTGAGGCAAGGAGGAAACTAAACTAGAAAAAAACCTGACTTTGTAAAGTGAAAACTACTGTATACAGAACACAAAGAAGACAGTCCTTGCAAACGGTCATAGATATGCAAGTCCTTTTATGAAGACTCAATTTTTCTCTTACTGAATCCAAGAGGATTCAGACAGTGAGCTTACCAAGGTGCTCTGCAAACTCTCAGTAGCATATGTGCATATTGACTTGTTTACCAGCTTGAGAAATTGGACCCTGACTGTTCACAGCATGACAGCCTAGGTTGCAAGAAGGTGACTCCCTCTTCTGTGTACAGAATTAGTTAATCCCCATCTGCTAGTGTGCCTACAATTCTAGTCATCTCCTGAAAAGAGACCAAAAGCCTGGCAGATAATTAAAACACAAGATGTTTTAAAATGCAGAATTTTTCACTCGGGCAAGCAGCTGAAATAATTTTTGCCACTTTGTCTCCTTTTGTCTTCTCTTCCCCAAACATTTGGTGAATTTGTTTTCTGACAGAGTTGTTCACTAGACATTCATGTTCTATGAAGCTCTTACAGGATATCTATAAAAAGCAGCTCTCAATTATGCCACCGCCTATGTTGGCACACGCAGCCTACACCTTGCCAGTCAGGAGTCACTGCATGGCACACAGCTCCCTGGAAGCAGAACACAGCTGAGAAGGCCGGGGATAAAGAGAAACATCACCAATATGAATGGGTACATGTACTGGCTTGAAAGCAAAAGCAGTGAGACTCCAAGTCAGAAATACAATTTAATAGAGAGAGAAAACACAAACAACAAAAAAGGTAAAAATAAAATAAAATAAAAAATAAGATACATGCAATAGTACAAAGGACCTGACAGAGTCAGAATGCAAACTTGGACACCCTGTGGGTTAGGGTGTTAGAAGCAGTCTGAGATAAGTCCACAGGAGTGACAGATGCAACTCTGTTGAAGTAGAGATGATCCTCAAAAAAGGATCCAGTCATCCTCTGTAAATCTAGTGGAAATCCCAGCTATCTTGGTGTTTGGGATTGCTGGTTTTATCCTAGTGGAAAGGCTTTGGCTCCTCCCACTGGGGGGACCATCTCACAATGGAATGAGGGGATGTTATCAGTCATGTGAGAGGCCTTAAATGGCCCATTCACAGGGGATGTCCCTCAGAGGAGGGTGGGTGGAGGAAGAGATAAGAAGGCACTGCTATATCTGGTATTATCAGGTATCCCATTAACAGAAGGCATCCACCATCTTGCCCCCCTAGAGTTACAAAAGATAAGGAACAATATCTCCCAACCGGCTTCAACAGATGAAAATAAAATACACATCTTTGGTTACATTTTTCAACCCAAGACAGTACAAAAGGTTTTCCAGGAAGACAGATATATTGCATAATTTGAAGACGTCCATTTGACCAGGTGACATCATAAGCCTAATCAGCAAGCAGGATCTCCAATCAATACTTAGCTGGGGAAATACCAAGGATGAACATGAGAAAAGCCAGCACAGGCCAGCCTCTACAGCAAGAGCACAGCCCAGCCTGAGACAGCCCTTCTCCCCAGCTGCTGCAGTGAGCAGCAGCCGCTGTTCCACAAGGACACATGAAGCCTCAGTGGCTGCAGTGTAGGATCATACTGGTATAGCAGGGCAGGCCAAGGGTTGAGTCCAGCTGCCAAGGACATGTCAGTGCTGACACACATCCACGCAGGTCCTCCACTGAGGACCTTGATTTTGGGCACATTTAAGATCTCTTAGCATTTTAGCAAGGGTTTTTCAAAACTTTCCAGCTGATGTTCCTACAGTGATACTGGGATGGTTCCTGTTCGTTTACCTGCCTATGACCTAATTATTTGAGAAAATGTTCCTAGCAACATTACAAAGAGTGAACTTTATTCTTTGAGCACTTAACACATGGCTAAATTTGACTTAAACCCCTTCCTAACTCCACAGTCCTTAAAGGCCTTGGAATCTGAACCATCATACAAACTAATTACTTAATATTTGTGGCCCAATTCGAAGTAATTAATGTAGTTTCACCTTCATTTATTCAAATTAGAGTTCATCCTGAGTACGAGCTACATAAAACACGAGAGACTTACAAAGATGAACTGGGTTACGAATGATCCCTGGACAATTAATTTCTGTTCAAGTGCTTACTGAATTACACATGTATGCCACATAATAAATTCAATAATGTCAGAAATTTCATCTCCGTGGTAAAAGTGTCCTGACATAAGGACTGTTCGTGTTCCCCAAATGCATCCATTTGTTCACAAAAGAAATCTCCAGTTACAGCCTTCCTCAGAAGCTGTTCTCCAGCACAGGAGAATTAAAATCCCTTCATTTCCTCATAAGAAGGTTTTGTGACAAGGAAATCTAGAAAGAAAAGGAAAAATCCTTATATATTTGTTGTTGTTGTTGCTTGCAAAATCTAATAGTTACTATATAGTAACCACCATATGAGCACTGAGAAATGGAAATACTGTTCTTTTGTCCCTCTTTTTTTAGAAGGCTGCTTTCCCACGTGAGATTGATGTATGCAGACAACCATTCACAGTGTCCACAGGAGACCTGGTACATGATCGAGGACATCGGGGTGAATGGGAGAAGTCGCCTGTGAACACTGGAGTCCTGCTTTAAGTAAAACATCCCAAAATATGACTACAGGCTTGACTCCTGTTAAATCAGGGGCAAAGTCTCTTTACCTCTCTCTGCCTCAGCATTCCTGCCATTCTGGGTCTCACAATACAATGATCAAATTTGATTGTTTGATTTGTTCATCAATGGGCTGGAGCACCTCCCTTATGAAGACAGACTGAGAGAGTTGGGGCTGTTCAGCCTTGAGAAATTTCAAGGAGAGCTTATTGCACCTTCCAGAACTTGAAGGGGGCTACAAGAGAGTTGAAGAGAGACTTTTTGCAAAGGCCTCCAATAAGAGGACAAGGGGAGGTGGCCCTAAACTGAAAGTGGGGGGGTTTAGATTAGCTATTAGGAAGACATTCTTTAATGTGATGGTGGTAAGAACACCAGAAGCAGTTGCCCAGAGCAGTTGTGGGTTCCCCATCCCTGGAAGTGTTCAAGACCAGGTTGGATGGGACTTCGAACAACCTGGTCTACTAGAAAGTGTCCTTGCCTACGGCAACTCTTTCGACACCTAACTGCCCAGAGATGAGCCATCTGGAATAAGTGGCTTGGAGGGGTTATTCTCCAAATCTGTGGGAACTTGGTTCAGAGGAATCCTCGCCCCTTAATTGTCCCTTACATCTTCTCCTCACACACAGTCACAGGGATTTGATTCCCCATGGAGAACTCGTCGCCTCCCTGGAGAGATTCAAAGTGGAGATGCAGGCAGGCAAGGAAATCAGCTCTCAACACCTCCTGGCAATACTGCTGCAATCTGCAGGATACTCCATGGAGCTGTGGAAGGAGAGTGAGAATCAGTGGGAATCCTTGCCTACAAGACAGGCAATCCAGAGGCTCTGTGAGACTGAGGATAATACACAGGAGATAGCATGGGGAGAGAATACAGATGGGTTTTGTGAAACTGTCCTCTGCTATTTAACAACCACTGCTAAACACGCTGTTTAAAATGTCCTCAAACTGGAAACTGTCTACCAAATGTAGCCTGAGGGCAGCTCTGCAGTTTGGCTTGTAACGCTAAACTGCTATGAAGCCAAGGAAACATTAAAACAGATTTTACAGTAAGGCAGGTAGCAGCTCCCCCAGCCTCTGGTTCAAGGGGGAAATCCAGATAAGAGACACACTGGTGGGCCCAGGCAGGTGCTCCAGGCTGGGCTGGGTTTCTCTCTCAGTGCTGTGGCGTAGGGTTTGTGCCCAACAGCGTCTCTGCCACCGGAGAGGGGCACATCCTGGCCTCCTCACCCACGAGGGGGTGAGCCTCCAGGGCAGCCAGGTTTCAGCATTCAGACATGTGAGGAGGAGCACAAAGAAGTCATTTATGCTGCTGCAATTGCAACATTAGATTTCAGTTTTATTCCCAAACACGAGCTGAGCTTTCAGTCATAGACAGGCTTTTTAATCAGCCCTGGCAGAGATGAAAAGCCTGAGAAAGAGAGGCAGTGTCTGTGCAAGAACAGCTCATTTACATTAAATAATTATCCTGAAGGAGAGAAGCAGCACAGGAGGGTTTTTTTTTTAATTATAAAGAAATAATTGCAGTCTGGAGGAGCATATATAGTCCTAGCTTTCCCTGCAAGTTACCCATTTGTAGTTAAAACCCAAACAGTAGGTCTGAGAGATAAGAAATATCTGTTTGATATTATTTTGAAAACAGGGTATTGTATGAGAAGATAGGGAAATACTTTTGCATTCTCAAAAGGCTGCTGCTTTTATAATGTCTTCTCTGCACAGTGGGATAGAAAATCAGTATCGCAAACATAAATGCTAAAAATATGAGAGCTGACACAGAAACACATTCTGTAATCTGTTAGGAATGACTCTGTCAATGAATGTCTGTGTGTGAGTGTGTGTGTGTGTGTGTGTATGAATCCAACATTCTCATACAGGGGGATCTGACTGCTGCACAAACTGCCTGTGCAACCTGCTATGTGCTTCCTCTTCTTTGATATTGCTTATTTAGTAACAAAAAGAAAGGATTCAACTCCTATATCTTCCCATAAAAATTACTTTTGAGGTGAGATGAATAATAATAATAGTACCAAGTCCCCAAATTAGAGACTTTTTTTTTTAATTGACAGGAATTTATGATAGGGGCTGCAATCTCTTGTGGTCTCTTTGGATTACTTCCCTGGATGGAGCTGAAGTCCTGAGCCTCCTGGCACACAGCACAAGAGCACCGATTTTTGGAACATGAGCATTCCACTGCAGGCTCTATTGCTCGTACCGAGGAAAGTGCCAAGGTCTGTGAGCTCCTGCCCGTTCCTCCTGCAGGATCAGGGCAGTGCTCAGCAGTTCACTACTGCCCCTCAGCACAGGACAGCAAGCACGCTTTAGCTTTACATGAGGAGCTCCTGGGCCAGCCTGGGAGGTGACCAGCAGGACATTCAGTAGTGACATGGAGGTGGCAGGAGAGAGGAAGCTCCTATGCTCCCTACTGACTTGAGCAGTTACTCTACAGCACAATCCTGCCCATGCCACTTCCCTCAGGGCCAGCAGTGGGGCCCTACAGGCACAGCAACCTGCAGCACCTCAGGGTGCCCTGCTCTCCCAAGCCCCTCTCCTCCCTGGATGTAAAAGTCACAGGTATGCCCTATTTCTGCTCTGAAGGGGTCCACCTGCTGCTTTTATCCACTGCATCTTACTGTGCCTTCTCATCCTTGACTAAAGACCTGCTTGGTAGATGTTCCTCTAGCAATGGTGACAGCTTAAAATTTGAAAAATGTTATTTCACTTTGAAGAGAAAGAAGTGCAGTCATGGGGGGAGGCCAGTAGGAGTGGGAGGCTGGAGAGGACAGGCATGGCAATGGTCACTGGTGGGGCAGGACAAGCAAAGACTCCCACAGCCAGGGAGATGGGCAAAGAAACAAGGCTGGACTTCCCCCTGAGAGCACATTGCAGATGCTGCTTTGCACCTTAGCTTTGCCCTGTCACCAACACCAAGTGATGGCAAGGGTTATCAATCCACATAGCCTGACTTAATTTTCACACTGGTAAAAAATATGAAGTATTGGTTTCTCTCTGCAAGCAAAAGCAGGCTGTGAGCTGACAGTTAGATACCATCTTCATGTGATGATCAAAATGATTGCTGCTGAAATCATAGCAAATGTAATTAATACAGAGCTTTTGTGTTGCATAGATTGCAGAAATATATATAGAAAAATAATAATCTACACAATTATAGAATAAAATTAACTACATTAATTCCTTATTATGCCAATTCTAAAATTTTCTTGCTGTCTTAAATTCCCAGTAAATCTCCCTTTCAGGACATGCCACCTACAATGTTAGAAAATTTAAAGGCTTATAATGGCAGATATACAAATCAGACTATGGTATTCATCTATACAAATGTCACTGGAATGCGACCATCAGGAACACTGATTTACTTTTACAGCTCTAGAAAAAGGATTTGGTGTCATGAACTGTGTCAAGTACCCAAGACAGCATAGCAAAAGTTAATGTGCATAATACATTAAGCTAATGGGATTCAGTCAAGGGTGAATATGTCTCTTTAGGCTGAGAAAGCATCAAGTCTGCTCACGTCTTCTGAATGCTCTGCAGCCTGCTGAGTGTTTCTGCTATGGGCATGAATGTGAAACCAGGGCAAGAGAGGAAAAGACACAGGGTGTATCTGAGAACACAGGGGTGAAAAGGTGTCAAGGAATACTGAAAAAACCAATTCCATTCAGCTGGGGGGAAAAAATCAATAAATAATAAAAATCCCACCCAAAAGTTCCCTTCATATACCCTTTCTGAACCAAATCCAGCCTTGAAAGGCTGACCACTGGCTCAGAAGAATATGTTTAAAATGGCCTTGTTTAAGCTAAAGAGAATTTAAAATAGCAAACTTATTTTTGATAAATATTGGTGAAAAAATGCTTCCCTCTAATCTGGATAGATAACTTCTTCCCACCTCTGCCATGCCATGAAAACTAATAGGAAAGTAAGTTCATAGAAAAGATTGAAAATTAAATCTGAAGAGTAAAGATAAATACAATTGATTTAAATATTTTAACCTCAATTTGTACCATTTCCACAGATTAATAGAAAGAGCACCACCAACACCACCCCCTCCCCAACCCTTACCCGAGGCTTCAAATTGGCTCTTCCTTGGCTTTGTCCTCTTCCTATAAGGAAGCAAGGAAGGAGGAATTTACCTGTCCTTATAGGCAGCAAATGAGGCAGGTTCCCAAACACACAGAAAAGTCCAGAGCACAGCCAAGAGTTTCTCCTGAAAACTCTCTGCTTGCAAGGATTTGTCTTCAAATATCTGCACATCATTTTTTAGGTAAGCTTTTAACACTAGAGCTTATCAGCTGTTTCATTTGTTAATATAGAAACATGTTTCCTCTATGGGTTGGCTTAAAACTTTCTTCTAATGCAACACATTTTCTTTCAAGACTTCAGAATTTTCTATTATTCTCAAAGAAATTGAATTTGAAAAGCTGAGGAAATTCTTCATAAGATGTGAGATAAACCATGGGTAAACTCCCAGCAGAGAATGTTCATTTAAGTATTAGTAGGCCTCTCTATATGTCTGTGTTTGTATGCAGGTGTCTAAGCTCACCGTGTCTTCAGTTCCAGCTCCTTGCATTCATATTCTTCCTTCTGGGAATCTCCTGTTTGTCTTGCCCATGTCCCACCAGCCCACTCAGATGTGCCTCTGCTTTCCCCTCTTGGCTGCAGTCTGATCTCAGGCTCTTGTACCTCTCCTGTGCCATCCTACAGGCTGGAGCCCTTCAGGAAAGGTTTTGTCACACTGTTGTAGTTTAAATTTTGGGGGGACCTGGGGAGGGTTCCCCGGGAGCCCCCCGGGGTCCTAGGGTTGTAGGTGTTCGTGTGCTGGCAGGCAAAGAGACTCAGACGGCTGCTGAGGTGCTGATGAGATGAGGGTTTATTCAGTGTCACTCCAGGAAGGGAGCATGGTCACTGCGGGACAGGGGGAAGGGAAGGGGAGAGGGAGAAGGGGGGAGAGGGAAGGGGAGCGTCCGGAGACCTCCAGGGGGAAGAGGGGCAAAGCGGATGAGCCCTCTCTGTTCGCACTCTTAACCCAGAGGTTCAAGGTAGGCGCGGTAACGTTCTCAGCCAGTGAGGTTACAGACACACGATACTGCAGGGAGGGTACAGACTTAGGGTAAACTATACATTTTCCAGAGGTGAGCCAGAGCATACCATTTCAACAAAATGCAGTCCCACATCACACGGTGCCACCACAAAGACATAGGATACACAGGACAGGAGAGTATTCTCAGGTACTCTGGATGCACTTTTGCATGAGACTCACAAATACTCAACACAGTGAAAACTGTGCAGTATTTTTCTAGTGGACAGAGATATTTAATGGGCAGTGTTTTCCTGAGTGCAAAAAGGCCAGAATAAATGAAAACATGATAATAACTCTAAGCTAAACACTAACTGGTCATTGGCCTGCAATTTGGTTGAATATTTATATGCTTAAATATTGGTGTAAAATAGTTGTTGGAAAACTAGTTTTCTCTGGAAGATGTGACACATAATCAGTGACCTCTTCAAGAATTCAAGAAAAGCTTAAAAGATGATAGATCTACCTTTGTGATCTAGCAGCCAAATTCTAGTCACATTTTAAGGGGAAATGGAGGTATCAGAATGGAGACAAACTATGAAATATTCAAAATTCTTGGAGGATTTAAGCAGTAAAGCTTCCTTGTCAGCAGAAGATATTAAATCAGAAAGGTCCCGATTAGGCTGCACAAAGTCTTGTCCTGGAAGAAGATCCACAGAAATAAATTAAAGGTAAGTAACAGGACTATTCAAAGGCTTCATTATTTTTCAACAGAAGGATTTCAAATTCTGGTCTCTAATAAAGTTAAATTCATTCCTTCTCCTTATTCCTGAGATTATTTGCAAAACTATAATCAATCACACAGGCCAGTATTTAATTAAAATCCCAGTACTGAGCTAATATGAACACTGGTCATGACCTGAATGGCATCAAAATCTGAAACAAGAGAAGAAATGAACAGTGGTGAATTAGACCATCGTCTAAACCAAACCTGGGCAGAAGTGGTAACCCCAATGAAAGCTGGGTGCAGGAGAAAGCACACAGGCATGTTGGCAGGACAGGCTAATTCTTGCCACTGGATTTGGCTGAGCAGCTCTGCATTCAGAGGCGGGCTACCCATCAGCTTGGTTCAATCCCTACTGAATCCCTGAATTAAATTCAATCCTTATTACAGGTGGTCGTGCACAAACAAAACCCAGCTGAAGGACAGCAAATAGCAGAAGATCTTTCCTGGAAACAAATAACATCTTATTTTAGAGGACCATTGTTGAGACTAATGCTTGATGCACAAGGAAATGAGCATGAGATAACGTTTTCAAAATAGGCCGTGACACTTCTGCCGCATCGGCCCGTGGCATTCTGGTGAGTAATGTCCGTCCTTATCGAGGCGCCGAGCGATTCCCACCCGGAGCCTCGCAGGGCCCGGTGCCAGCCAGGAGCCGCCACACCAGAGCTGTATCCCCTCCAGAGAGCTGTGTCCTCACAGCACAGCTATTGCTGGGACCAGCACAGAGGCCAGGAGGGCATTCTCGAGCTAATTTAAAACCCTCTTCCTCTGGAGACACATCAGCTCTTCCACATTGCCAGGCACGTAGGGTGAGTTGCTGCAGAGAGCAGTCACGGAGCAGAGCCCTGCGGAGAAGGGGAGCACAGCAGAAGGATGGAAGCCACATTCAGCAGGATTTTGCCACCCTTGCTCTGATAAACTGTCTGAAAGGTCGGGCACTAAACCCAGCTGGCCTGATATGAAATGTGTCTTCATGGAAGGCAGAGTGATGCCAAAATACTCGTAGCGGTCCACATTCCATGCCATCAGTGGAAAGAAAATAATTCAAGATATGAGAAAAAACTGACATCTGATTAGAAAGACATGATTCATATTCTCAGTGCTACAGTATACACGTTCTTATTGTCAAAGTTTACACTAGCAATAGCAAAACTTTTGGCACCAAAGAAAATTAATAGCTTATATCAAAATACTTATTTAATTTCTTATTAATTTCTCTGGATAGATAATGCATAAGGAAAAATATCAACATTTTTTCCTAAAAAAAACAATTTTTCCTCGCTCAATTCTAGCCTTTCCTTGTCCCATTTCCCTATCTTCACAATAAAAAAAATTTAATGTAGAAAGTAAGGAAAATCAGATAATGTATCTAAATAGATGGAAAACTGCTCAGACCCTTTCACAGTCCAGTCAGGATTTTGGAGTAGGATGAAGGTGAATGGAAGCAGCTCAGTCCAGGTTACTTGTGTCACTTTATACTCAGGAAATTTTATTTCTTACTTGAAAACAGTTACTAGGTAAAAGGAATTTCAGTGTATACCCACAGCCTTTACAACCATATACTGTTCTTCATGAATCATTTCCTCTGAAGTTAAGGAGATGAGGTACACAATTGTATCATTGCACACGCTTGTATAAAAGGTACAAAAGGCCTTTTCTTTTAAAGCTAATAGCAGGAGAATGAAATAATCTCTTCTTTTTTTACAAGAGAATAGTTTCATTGTTCTGCCCACATACTTTATTTGTTGATCTGACATCTGTAATAGTGAAGTGGAAGAGGAAAGGGAAGCGGATGAGAGAAATAAGTGAATTAAAATATTTGGGATAAGCTTTTGGAGAACACTATACGACTATGCTTGAGTAAACTTGACATGATCTAAGTAATAGCACAAATAATCAAACACTGAAGGAAAAAGTCCACTCTGATCTGGTTGCAAACATTGACCTCTCATACCATCACCCTTCCTACAGTGTTATTCTAATTTACTTCTAGGGCTGTTCCCTGAAGACCTAATTCCCTTTTGTGAGTAGACAAAATTTCCATACTGCCTCTGAGAGTTGTTTTTTTACTATAATCTGTTTGTTTCTGACAGCAGCTCCTTGTGCCAAGTTAACGCTTTCAAACTAAATTTGGTTCCTCAGTTTTAGATGCCCCATGGAGTTCACACTGTACTGGTGTCGACGGTGCTGAAAATATCAACTCCTTGGCAGGGCTAGAGAGTCTTGTCCTTATCTCCAGCCCAGAGTCCAGGTGAGGGGCAGCCCCATGGCCTTGCAAAGTGTGAACCAGAATGTGGGTGGAGGGAGCCTTTACATCTTCACTTCTGCTACAGAACACCAATGCTGGCATCTCCAAGCCGCCACAGACAGGGGTTGAGCACCTCCTCCAAGGGAATAACTCACCTGAATGGGCCTGTCTGGGGGGCTAGCAGCCACCTGACTTGGTGGCCCTACTCCTGCCACCAGGCAGTGGAATTTGTGCTGGAGAAGAGACGGAGACTGAACAGCATATACAAAACATACCCTAACGTTTGCAAAGTTCTGCTAATGAAGGCAACAATCCTTGCACTCCTTCCTTGTGCCAGGGACTTGTTGCTGAACCAACAAGACTTAGGACCTTGAATAGCAAGTTAGAAGAATTTGGCACTGTGCGAAGAAGCCCCTCAAATTTTGCCAGTATTCCTCAGCAATGTCTCTGCTTGTTAAATATTTTCTGGGTGTAATGAGAGGGATAGGTTAATTACCACGTACATTTTTATGTGGAGCAGCTGTCTACTCTGTCTGCTGTCAGAAATGAAAAGTCCTCTGGGAATCCCTCTGAGAAAACACATTTTGTCTTCTAGGAATAGAATGGTTTTCTTTTAATATTCCCTTCAACTGTAACTCATTTAGCTTATAAAATCTTGACAGCAGATTCTGGCCACTGATGTACTGTTTTCTTGTCCTAAGCCTTTTTTTTCTCTCTTTCCTCCTTGGATACCTTATATTCTGTGTTTAATGTGAGACACAGCTGTCTCTGACAGCAGGAGTTCACATTCTAAAAATCACCAAGCTTTATGCAACAGGTGTTCCACCAACCCACTGTGATAACATTTTCTTCATGCAATGAAACAATATACTGGGCTGGGATAAAAAAATAAATCAAAATAAAAGAAGGAAAGATTTGCTGTCTGGAAATAAAACGTGGCACAACTTCAGCTTAAGAGCTGAGTTTTTCTTTTTGTCTTACAGGAAACCTAAATAGCTTCCATATAAGTGGATGGGTGAAAATAGGCAGGTAGAATATGAGTAAAGGATTGACAATGGATAATCAGGAAGAATCTTCTTTTAAATATATGCATCAGTTGCCCAGTGCCACTTCATTGAATAGTCTGGGTACACTTATCAAGCAACAGATCAAGGCCACAGACCAATGCATTTTCACCTCTTGCAGCTTACAGTCCCATAATGTTTTTCCACTCCGTGATATGTAGAGTCCTGAGTAGAAACTTTTAAGTCTAATAGCTTTTGCTTTTTTCTTTTAGTCCCACTTTGAAGATCCTTCAGTTACCCATAGACCACAAGTTTAAAATCATTGCTCAAGTCAAACAAACCTCATGGTTGGTAGAAGTTCCTCACATCCCCAAAAAGCTGAAAACAGCTACTAATAGTTTTAAAATATATGCACTGTGTGTATAGTATATGTATATACAATGTAGAATGTCATTATATTTTGACATGTGATACATGATATTATAACAAAAATGCCCCTGCTGCCAGGTGGTTGCAGAGAGTAGAGCACTTAAAGTGTTTTATTCAATACTGTAAAAAAGTGCTTAAAATTTCATTCAGTATGTATGTAAGAGACAGAATGACACTCAATGCTGAAGCTTTCAAATGGATCAGATTAACAGTCCCTCAGAAGGCAGAGTTATGAGCTCAGGAAGTGCTTGAGCACTTATCTGTGTGCTTTCTTCTGACAATGTGTTGGGAGGCAGAAAGTGGGGACAGCAAGAAAAGCAACAATTTCACAGGGGAAATGCACAGTACAGAAAATGGCACTCGAGATCTGGGTGTGGGATCCTGCTCCTCCGATCTAAAAGAAAAACTGATTTGATAGTTCAAAACCCTTTACAAAGAGGATTTTCAATCAGGGTACATCTACCCATCTCCTGCCTCTCCCCAAGGCCAAGTGTTTGAATGGCCTTAATTCACACTCAGGAGTAAGACCACACTCCCCTGAGAGTTGTGTGGTTTTAAAGACAGGTGGAGCATTTCACCCTACCTTCTCTAATAGGTTTATGACAGATAGAAAGAACATAAGCCAAAAAAAGAAAGTTGAAAAAAAAAAACAACCAAAAACCCTAGCATTGGCTTACACGCACAAGGCTGATCCAAATAGTGATGATAGAGAATAGATAAGACAGTGCTGATCATGACCATACATATGTCTCCTCAATGCTAGTAACATACTTGAAGAACAAAGTCTTGAATGTTTTGTTTAAATCAGAGGATTCACAATCAAGGCATGAAATAAAAATGTGCCAAATTGCTGTGACTAGGGCAAAAATAAGGATTTTTGAAGTACAGGCAATTCATGTTACTGTCTAGTGGATACCTAATGGAAGACTGTAGTGCCAAGAAACTGAGCACAGTCCAACCTGGAAAAGCACTGTGCAACTTCAAAATTACCTCATATCCCTTTCCTCAATTACAGCTGATCAGTCAGCAAACTTTCTGCCTTTCAGTAGGCACAAAGGAAGCAAAACTCTCCAAGGGTTACTGTGTACCTGAACAAGTATCAATAAGCTCCTGAGGGAAATAAGAAGAGCCAGCCAAATGTTGACTGTGAGGATTTAAAACTCTGCTGAAACATGTGTTTCACATTCAGGCTTTTCCTGTGAATTAGCTAGCTGTTCTGAGGGTACTGAAGATACATGAGAAAGACTTCAAGTCCTAAAGTGAATGGAGGGATTATATTTGTTAATACTTTTCCAGAGTGCCCTGAATCCCCAAGGATAAACAATACCTGTCCGCATATGTAACAGTTACTGTTTCAGTTTGGGACTGCCAGTGGACAATTACTGTGCCTCTTTGTTAATCAGGTGCAGCCATCAGCACTAAAAGCATTCAGCACCGCACATCGCATTATTAAGACAACATTTGTTTCTGTGGTGATCAGAAGTGGCTATGGATTGCTTTCAGAGAAACTTCAGATGTGTGAAATGCTGAGACTTCATGCTGCCAGTGTGTCTTGGGTTATGTAACAACAACAACAACAAAAGTATATTCTATTTCATCTGTTGAAACCAGTTGGGGAGATCTTTATTTTTCTTTATCTCTTGTGACTCCAGAGGGGAGGGGGGCAGATGCCTTCTGATAATAAGCCAGCTGTTAAAACCAGATGGGGAAGTGTTTCTTATCTCTTTCACCACTGTCCACCCTTCAGGGGATATCTTCTGTTAATGGGCCATTAAGGCTCACCAGTGGCATGACACATTACATCATCCCATTGTGAGATGCTCCAACCAGTGGGGAGGAGCCAACCATTTCTACCAAGATAAAAACTGAGATGTAGGAACACCAAGCAGTCTGTTTTCCACTGGATTCTCTGAAGAAGACTGGACCCATCCCACCAGCATTGGACCCTTTTTTCTACAGGACCATCCCTACTCCAACAGAACTACATCTGTTACTCCAGGAAGACTTATTTGGACTGCTTCCCAACACCCTGACAACATGGTGTCAGGTCGTATCTCTGACTCCATCAGGGTTTTCCAGGACTTTTGTTTGTTTGCTTGTTTGTTTTTTTTGTATACTGCATTTGTATTTTTAATATTCCTAGTAAAGAACTGTTATTCCTATTCCCATATTTTTCCTGAAAGCTCCTAATTGCAAAATTGTAATAATTTGGAGAGAGAGAGTTTTACATTCTCCATTCTAAGGGAAACTTCAGTTTTCCCTGACAGATACTTGTCTTTCCAAACCAAGACACAGTGTCAGTCACAACCAGTATGGTGGCAGCAAGACCAGCTCAGATGCCTGAGCCACACTTGCATTAGGCCACAGGTGAGTACTTCATTTTGTGCTTTCTGTTCTTAAGTAAAGCCTCCTTTCCCACCACATGGTCAGAGTCTCTGGAGGCTGCCACAGGCAGGGTTGCGATGCCAACAACCCATCACCCAGCCGAGACTGCCAGCAGCCACACTTCCCCTATGGCCATGCTGGGCCGGTGGGCACCATCCCTGCACAGGGATGTGCTGCAGAATGTACCTAGTCATGCCCTGCTGCAGTGGGAAGGCCATAATGCACAAGCACACCTGTTTCCTGGCATCCTCCAGCACCACCAGCTAACAGGACAGGTAGGATGCCTAAGCAGGTTCAGCTCACAGCATCCCATCAGTAGCAGTGCAGACCATCAGCTGCCAGGGTCCTCCCCCTGCCTGAGAGCCCTCAAGGTCACTGTAAATGGAAGTTCTTTGGCCAAAGATAAGTTATTCCTGCAAGGAATGTATTCCTACACAGTGCAGGGGTGCCCAGAGGAGCCAGAGGTTTCCCTTACGCTCAGTGCAGCAAGCACCATGCTTGGAAGCAGCTTGGCAGGAGATCTGAGCCTTCCACATCTCAGACCGAGCCCTCCCCCCCAGCCTGCCTTTTGTGCCCTCAAAGAGGGAGCACACTGTAGGTTATCCCCTTGTAGCCCATCTCCCTTTTAATTAGATTTCCTGTCTTCAGCTACAATTACTGCAGTAGGGCCTTGGCCTTATGCGGCAGTGCAAAAGGCTGAGCAGAAAGCCCCGTGTGGCTCCAGGATGATGTTCAGATGGATGCCCTGTCAGGGAAACAGCTGGGAATATTATCTGGAAGTGGCTCACCCAGGAACCACCATCAGCTGATGTACTACCCCCTTCTACTTTTAGCCCCTCAAAACTCTGCCCTCTGACTGAACAAGCAGGGAGATATTGACTCCAGCTTCTGCAGGAGCACTCCCACACCAGGGTGGAGATGGGATGGACATGCTTCCCTCTCAGATGTCTGACAGCCAAGAGGGACCAGGCATCTGCAGCAGGAACAGTTCTAGGACTGGCCAGGCTCTGTTCCATCAAATGTGTCTAGACCCTGAAGAACACTGGAGAAAACTCAGCCCTGCTCTCTCCACCTGTCCTGACACTGCCAGTCTCACGTGTGCCAAGAAAAAAAGGCATGCTGGACCTCGAAAGGATCTGGTGATGAAGGAGCCTGACTCACCACTGCACTCCTAATAATCCTAATGGCAGCAATAGAGAGCAAAGGAGAAACAGGGCAGTGAAAATAAATAGCTCTACTCTGGAGGAAGTTCTGAACATTTTAGAGCTTGCAGCTGGGCAGCTCTTCTGGAAAACATTTTAATACAGGGAACTAAATGTTTTCCCTGGAAGTCTGACTAAAACTGGATCTCTTGAGTGAGATGCATCCTTTGGGTGGTAATTTGCTGATGCTATTTCAAAAGTGTTGAGGTGGATCATGTACAACTTCTCTCAGCATCTCAGTCATTTTAGTTTTTATCCTCTGCATTGTCTGAATGGGCTTATTCCAAGTTTTTGCAGCTCATAACACAGCAGTACTACACTAGCTTCTCAGTGATAAAATAAAGACAAAACCCTGCAGCAGAATCACTGCACTGACATGGAAACCTCATTACAAGGGGTAATAAATCCAGCCTCAGCTATTCTATCAGGTCACTTCCCTCTGGGAAACCTCTCCCTCTCCATAACAAACAGGCATTTCAAACACAAGTCCATCTTCATAATGGAGGGAGGCATGATAGGCTTCCCTCAGTCTGTTTGCCATGTGATAATTGATTAGCCATCAGGCTGTCATATATTTGAGTCCTTGCAATACCTCTGGAAGAAGCAAGATTTCTCACAGACATGGTAGATGATACCTACAGAGCCTACAGTTTTAAGTAATTGAAGATATTTGTGACTGGGGATGTGACATGGTGTAGGTAACTTGGCTGCAATGTTCAAGAGTCACTAAGGATCTGAAGGTCTTTCGCTCCGAGATTGTTGCCTCTCCAGGCTGCTCTTCCGTGACTCACTCTGCAAACCAACCTCATTGCCACAGCCAGGAGGAAATGATTCATAAATGCTGACCTTTCCCCTTGCCACCCCTGCAAAATGAGGTCTGTGTACAAGCACACACAGAGCTGGAGCCATGGGAATTACAACTAGATAAACCATCCACTGACGGCAACATCACGCAACCACTTCCTTGCCTGTGCTAATGGTGGAGATGTTTGCTGTGAGCCAGGCATACTCATAGGAGAACATTACTGGGTCAAAACAGACAAATTAGGCAAGGAGAAGGTGACTCAGAATAGGGGAGTTTGAAAAGGAAGGGTCAGAGCTGGATGAAATCTCTTGATCTCCTCTTTGCAGATACGTGAAGTCAATGTCTCATAGAAAAATAGACAGAGTTAATAAGACTGATATCCTTCATGCAATATATAGTCTGTGTATATACAGTGTAGTCTATGGGTTTCACTGTCAGGTCAGTAGTCATTAAATAATAATATTGCTTTGTTATTATTTGCAACCTCCCCAGGACACAGGATGCCCAGCCTTGGGTTTGCAGCCTGCTGGCATGCTGCACAATCGTGAGGTGCTGAGGGGTTGGCACCCAAAGCACTCTAAGCTCAAGCTCCTGTCCCAGGAGTGGGTACAGCAGATGGGAGGCAAATGCAAGAGGGAAGGATGGATACCCTTTTGTCTGATCATTGTGAGAGCTTTTGAATCATCCTCGTGACCTAGGAGGTCCTCCCCACTTGTAGGCAGATCTCTCATTGAAACTTCCCAGTTTAAGCATCCTAGAATTTATTTCAGTCCAAATACAAAAACAGCCAAAAAGACCAAGGTTTTCAACTCTTTATCATACCATTTTGGGCTTCAACTCCGTTCAGCAAAGCGGTATTCCCAGGTCTAGCAACATGCCTCATACAGCTATCACCAGACATGCCTAATTAAACTAGCAGGAATGTCACCAGGACTTGGCAAAAGAGACTTGCTCCTTAAAGTCCATATTTCTGTGAGGAGTTGCCACGGAGGAAGACAGTAATGGCAAACTGTTCACTCTCCTTTAGGTAGAGTAGCCTCTAACAACATGGCATCTAGGTACAAGTTCCTCTTCATGTACCAGATATAACAGAACCTCCACCTCTGGACACAGTGAGTGTGGATAGAGGATATAACAGCCACTGTGTACTCACAGGGAAAGCTGCAGTCTTTAGAGGTGGGAGTTTTCTTTAAGCTGAAGCATTAGGGTGGCCCCAGCCGCAGCACATGGCTGGGGCCAGCCTGTATTGGGGTCAGCAGCCAGTCCCCAGCATGGCAGGCTGCCATGGGCATCACTGTGCTGGAATTTGGGATGCAGGCCCCCAGCATTGCCCTGGCTTGCCCCCACACAGCCAGCTCCCTGAGCAACCAGTCCTACAGATTCACAGAATGAGGGCAAGAACTTGCAGGCAGGGTAGGGATGTAAGGCCATGCAAAGGCAGATTAAGGACCTACTCCTGCTCCCAGCACCCTGTGACGAATTTGGACTTCCACGTTTTTCCCCCCAGCACTGACAATGTTTTTGCAAAGGAGGCAGCAGCTGTGAAACCACCCCAAGTGTGGGGTGCACAGGGTGCTGGCTGCCCAGGAGCAGGCAGCTGCCTGGCAGAGCATTCTCAGACAGCCATACAGGTGGGGCAGTGCCCCCTCCTCCTTGGCCTCCCCTACGGCAAGTACCCCCCTGCACAGCTTTCCTTGCAGGCTGCATGGACAGCGTGTCAGGGCTTGCAGGCAGACTCAGTGATGGCATAAATACAGCTCTGGTTGCAAGGGCTGGCTCAGAGGTGGGGTGAGCAATGGAGGAGACAGCTCAGTAATTATTTATGCTACACAGAGAAAAGAATCATTAGGCAGCAGTTGGCAAGCAGGCAGAGGTACCAAGATAAGACAGGTTTAAGGGTTCTGGGGAACCAGGGACCAAGAGCAGCATTTCAGCCACTTGATGTCTTATAGACCCATCTCTGCCAGCATGACAGAGGTTTACCTTCCTCTTTGATGTCCTCAAAGCACTTCTCAATTGCAACATCCTGCAGAGAAATGCAAGCAAAGAGAAAAACAGCAAACTTTCATCATTACTGAACAATACCCATCTTGTTGCCACTAACAAATTTTGAATTCCCAGAGAAAATTGGGAAAGTCAAACTGTTTTGAAATGACAGACTTGGACCCAGACCAGTTGTCCCTTCAAGGGTGCACAGCTGGGTACCATGTGCCAGTGAATCTTTCTTCATTATTTAAATGAGCACTGGAACTTCTTCCGGGACCAACGGGACTCATTTCTCAGAAATCATCCTATCAAAGGGTGAATACCTGAATATCTGGTACTTTTCCCTTTTGGTGTCTACTTCTCTTCCCAACAACTGAGTAGCTAAAGCAAACTATGACAAATGCAACTCATTTTTTAAAATGTCTTATTTATATCAAATATAAATTGAATAGGATCCCAAGCTTCCCATTTTGATTGCAGATTTCCTAAAGGGGCAAGTCCTTCAGTGAAGTCAGTGAAATTCTGTCACAGATTTCAGCAGTGCCATAATTACACCTCTAGAGCTTTATTCTTTATTTTCCTGAATGCCCCATTCACTTTAGCTGTTCTAAATTTTTGGAAAGGTTTGATCACTGCTGTTAGCATGGCAAAGGTGGCTGCACCAGAAACATGTTCACCTGGGGTCAAAGGGATCTCAGTGGGTGGTGCCCATCGGAGCAAAGCCAGGTCTGGTCTTCACTAAAGCTTCCACTGGTGTGTTTTGAAGTCTCTTAGAAAGATTCCATCAGATAGGGGCACTATCTGATTACAAGGCCAGGGAGGGGCAGGGAGAGGCCTTGGTGTCCCATATCCTCAAGACCTTTCACGGAGCTGCTGTGTTTTACGTCACTGTTTCTTAGACATTTCATTAATGTGTCACTCCCACCAAAGGACCGAAGCTCTCCCTGTGCCCCTGGGTAATGCTTAGGCTGAAAGGTAAATGTTAAAGGTTGAAGTGTCCTTCCCTTTGGGCCTGCCAGAGATCAAATTGCCAAGGAGGCCAAGCTGTAAGTCAGAGGAAGGGGGGTGAGTTATGTAGCCCCCTCCACCATCCACTTTCCATCAACATGCCGGTAACAAATCCATCCTCTGCAGACAGAACAGCCTTGCAGTGTGCCAGGGGACCAGCGAGGAGGAATCTCGATGTGTCTATCAGGGACTCACCTCCTTTGAGGGCAGCTGGGCCCTGGCACCTGCTGTGGAGCCCTCTGTGTTCCATCGCGCCCATGAGCGACCCTGGGGGTGCGCGCATTTCCACTCCTGAGCACGCCCCCATGCACAATGAAGTACAGGCATGAATGTCTCCAGCGGAGTAGACCCAAGAGCTTTGAAATCATCCAATAGGAAAAATTCAAACACTTCCTATGGCCTGAGCTGCAAGATGTGGAAATATGACAGCTTGTCAAGGGTGGGCAGTTACTGAACAGCTCTGGCTGCTGAACAGACTGATTATTCCTCATTCCTAGCACAGCACTTGCACGTGTTCTGTGAGCATGAAGGAACTGAACACCCTGAGCAGGTTGTGTGCAAAGCTGGGGGCTGGAGATCACTTTGAAGCTCCTGACAAACTTAAGAACAACGTTTCTTGGAGAAGGGAGGGGAAGCATACAAAAACTGAGCTTTCCCCTTCAAAAAGCTGGTAAAGGCTGGAGAAAGAGACAGAGTTTATAAAAGCTGAGTATTTTACAGGTTGAGAGTGGGCAGCAATTAATGTAGGTCACTGCAGTTCTGAGCTATTTAGCCCACTGACATTATAGCATCTATAGCAACACTTCTAAATAAACCAGCAATAGTAAATTTCAGATACAGCTTTCCAGTGTCATGCAGTCAACATCTGGGAGCTGAAAACAGCTGTATCCTGATATGCCCTTGTGCATAGGAACAGGGGTGGCCCTCATGAGTGGCCCCTAAATCTGTGCAAACCCTGCCAGCTCCATAGAATGCTATTAGGAGTTAGGCACCCGCATAAGAATCATACTGAACAAGACCTGTCTTGCACTGCATCACGAACTGGGAATTCTATGTCACAAAAGCATTTTTCTTATCCAAGTTGTACATTCAAGCCACACCACCCTGACCTCTCCCAGGCTACAGGTCAGTGAGATACTGGATGTACAGACTTCTGTGAGGTCTAGGTGAAAGAAAGGCCATGTACACAGTACTGGAAGACCTGTTAAGAGTATCACATAAATATTCTGTGCTTTTAGACCATTCCTGCCTTTCAGTGCACCTTAACTCTTGCCTGTGGCAGAAGGGCAGCAGTGACAGCGGTAGAGGCAAACCATCTTTCACCTTAATCAATCACATGTGGAAAGCAATGTTAGCAGCTGTGAGAGGGGGAGCTCCATCCCATCTCCTTAATGTCTGTGAATGCTTTTCAATGACTGCAACAAAGGTGTGGTAATAAAAAAGACCTTCCTGAAGGACACTGGTGCAGCAGTGCTATTGTAGGGCTTTGTCTACCAAGTACCCCTGGGCCAGTTTGGTGCAGACTGTGACAACTGAATTAAGAACAAGCACCGGCTATGCCAGAATTTCATTTTACAAGGGCAAATCTAATAGAGAATGACTGCATACAGACTGAGCAGAGATGTACCTGTGCCTGCTCCAGGGCTACCAAACCTTTCTTTAGGAGACACTAGCCTCATCAGTAAAATACACAGAGTGGGTGGGGGAGCAGCTGCTGTCATTGCAGGTCCCACTAAACACTGCATGCTCGACTCAGAAATGAGGAAGACAAAAAAGAGGGCTGAAGAAAGGCGAAGCATATACAGAGCCCAGCAAAAGTAATTACTTCTCCCAAACTCAGCTTGATTTAAGGTTTCAACTTTGAGTGAAAAGAATCCTCAAGTGAATATTCTGAAAATTAACCATTAAATCCACTTAGATTCAGTTAAATTAAAACATTAGGAAATCAAAGGCAGCAAAATCTTTGTAGACATGACAGATTTGCAAATATACATAATCTTTACTTTTATACAAGCTTTGCATTGTGTTAACTCTCTGCCATTGCTCAGAACAAAAATGAAATATTACATTAAGGCTACTTGTATAAGCATTCAGCCTTTTGCAACATGTTCCAGCAGCAAAAGAGATTGCTGGGCATTTTCTACTGCCAGGAAAATTGATCAAGTTATTTAGATTTACCTTTGAGAAGAAAGTACCCTTTGGTAGATAGCTCTATGGCTGAAATTAGCAGAATCAGGGAAAAATTAGGAAGAAAGACCTAACCCTGCAAGTGAAGGTGCCACCAAGCATGAATGCTACAGTCCCACCCCTGGGATGACGGGCACCCAGCCCACTGGGCTAGGGGACCTCTGTCCTCAAGGTGTGTTCACCTCGCACCTTGAGCTCAGAGCACCGATTTCCTCCAGCCCAATTTAAGACACGTCACTGGAGCTGTTTCTGAGTTTATTAGCAGCAGAAGTGCAGGGTTAAGGGTGTTCTGCAGAGCCCGTGAAGCTTTCTGGCCTCATTCAGCTGCTCCTTGCAGCGCTAGAGCTCACAGAGCCCTGGCGAGGAATGGCAGCACTGGTGAAGCTGCCAGCAAGGCAGTGACATGACACAGCCCAGGGGAACTAGCGAGTGCCTTCAACATCATTTATGACAAAGCTTGTTCCTTTTTTATGCAGCAGGAGCCTTTGGAGTGAGTGTGGCCCAGGAAGGTTCCTCTGACCAGACGTACCTTGCAGAAAGGCAGAGGTGAGTGCAGACACCCATCTGGCTGCCCGAGTCACTCTGGGAGGCAGCTCTGTCTGGAGAGACCCTCCTCAGCCTCCCTCCGGGATGGGTAAGGATGAGGGTGAGGGTGGCAGGCAGCTGATTGCCCCGTGGCTACAGTTTCACAACTCTAGCCATCTGTGGGCCAGGACTGCAAGCTTCCTAAACCCGCAGGAAAACACACAGGAACATTTTCCAAACTGCTTGGGAGTGATTGTAGCAGCTTCCCTGGGGCTGCAGAAGCTAAGTGCTCCTTTGCAGCTGCTGCTCTCAACTGCCTGAGCTAAATCTTCAGCATAGGAACAGGCCCACCTGTCATCCTCTCCACTTACGCAAGCTACACTTTCCTCTTCATGAGGAGGGGAGGTGGAAGGGGGAAATGGCTGATTGTTCATAATTATCATTGTGTTATGATGTCTTACTGCCATCTCAGTCATCAGATACCCCTTTCTCTTTGCTCCCAACAACTAAACTTGTGCCTGCAGAATCGCAGTGTTTGTTTTGAGTTCAGTAGATGCATAGGTCTGACTCTCCCCCTGACCAGCATGAGGGCATCCGACCGTCCCTCTCCATCTGCCTCAGTTCTGGGAGGACAGTCAGTTTATTTTAGAGGCCCAACCCCCACTCCCCAAACAGCAGCCTTTTCCCAGGCCAGCTGGGTGCCCTGGTGAGGAATGCTGACAATCTGCCGTCCTGGAGCAGAGCTGTCAGCGTTACTTCTCTACTGCTGAGCCCTCAGTCATCACTCACATAAAGGATAAGTATGCAGCCCGCTGCCTTGTGACAAGAGCTGTGACTTTGTTTAGGAGCCAAGCGCTAGGAAAGAGTACCAGGGAAACGTGGCTTAGTGGAACAGGAAATATTAACAATCTGTGATAAAAATGAAAAGAGCAGCCAGTACACATTTAACTCAGCTGGAGGCACAGCCCTGTGACTGGCTGCAAGTAGCAGCAGCCTCTGAAAAAACCAAGAAAGAAATAGCTTTTCCTGTTCGAGGCTGACTTTTAGAAAAACAATAATTTTTCATGTGTTCATCTGCGTACAAGAAAAGCCCCTAAGCAAAGTCATCTGCATATTGCAGTAGCTGCTGGCACAGGAAAGGACATGGAGTTTTCAGCTCCACAGATGGTTAAAGAAGCTGTTGTGAAAGCTCACATGGACTCACACAGCCCCATCATGCTCCAGCAGCAAGTTAGGTTATGTGGGTTGGCTACTATAGCTTTGTCCACCAGTCAGTTTTCGTTTTTTCTGATAGAAAAACAAGATTGGGATAAATGTCTCTAACTAAAAGGATTTCTCTCAGAGCTCCTTGTTTCTGAGTGAAATGGTTAAATGACAGCAAAATAGTAGAGAGAAGAAAATGATTTTCCCCCACCGCCCTTTTATTTTCCTTTGTGTGTTTTAGTCAAAGCAGGTATAGCAGGTATCAGGCTGGAAAAGCTGTGTTAACACTGGATTCATATCTACAGAGTCCTTTTAAGTTATTATGGGGCTGATAACCTCTTTTTGTCCTTGTAATCCACAGTAAATAGAGGAGCTTAATTGCTCAGGAAATAGGGAACAGCTCGCAGATCCCTTCGTTCCTAGTACGCTGTTTGCACAATGCCTAGTGCTGGGAATAGCCAGAAGCTGATTTAATAATCTGAACTCATCCAAGACTGCTAAATCCCAAGTGAAGCCCAAGTTTCTGCCTTGCTCTTGTCTCCAAGGAGCAAGTAACTGCAACATGATGCATCTTTAAGGCTGGTACTGAAATGGCAAGGCAGTCACTTATTTAGGTCTCTATCCAAGGAGCCGTGGCACTGGCAGGGGGATTGGACACTGCCTGTGCAGATGATTGTAAGGAAGGTCTCTACCAAGCACAGAAAACGAAGCAGGCTCTGTTGTGAGAGGCAGCACCTCTCACACAGAGACAGGGACCCTGGCTATGGATGGAACACTGCTCTCTGGCTCCCAAGGCATGACCTTGGGCAGGCAGCCTGGGTTCTCCAGTCCCGAGTTTCCTCTTCTCCAAAACAGAGATATGATATACAAGTGGGCTGAGAGCCTTGCAGAGAGGTGCTATCGCTGGTACAGAGAATTATCATCCCAGGCCCAGGTCCAAAGCACACAGCAACATGGAGAGCCATTCCCTCAAAGGACCCTGGCTCTGGTGCCCAACCCAAGAACAGGACGTATGTGTTTCCCGAGCTGCAGGTTCACTGTTATACTTTTACCTTTTAAAGTGGCAGTAGGTGCAAAAGGTCCTAAAGGCTGAGCCTCAAAACCCAACAAAAATTAGCAACAATTAAATAATCTCCTCCTAGATGGTACACGACCCAGCTCTTCAGCCTCCTGTGAGTTACAATTGAAGCCATATGTAGTCATAAATATCAGAAATATTTACAAAACAAAGACAAGATCTTAAAAACAAAAGCAGTGATTTCTTCATCTCACTGGAAGCCTTACAAAACATGGAGTAAATTGTCTCAATTGAAATATTCTGCTGACCACAGAGGGCTGTATGCTTCATTGTCATGGTTAGTCATTCTATACATATTTACTGGTTCAGTTAATCTGCTATGGCTGCTCACAAACTGTAGCAAGGCAAAGATTGGGAAGCAGGGTCATTAGACACATTGTTTATGCAAAATCCACTGTGGTCGTAGCACAATCCAACACAAAAGGTAAATTAAACCCCCATTCATTTCCCCTGCACTGGTGGCTGGCATAGCCAGAGACATGTAGGAGAAGACCAGGAAAGGCTGTAAAAGTGGCTAATTTAAAGTTCCTGTGATGAGTCTCTACTGGCATACATATCTCTGCTTTGATATTTTTCTAAAAGCATCAATAAAACAACAACAAAAGAACCCAACAAAACAAACAAAAAACCCAAACAACAAAACAAACCAAAAATTACAAAAACAAACAAACAAACAAAAAAAAAACCCCAAGCACTTAAACACAGAAACCTCACCTCTGGCTTTTTCTACAAGTCTCCCTAAGGAGAACTCGTAGGTGCTGCAATCCAGTCAGGCCGTTGAGGCAGACCATGAGCTTTATGCAGATGCCAGCTGGCAGCCTCACTTCCCAGTGCTTCATTCAGGAGCTGATGTCCCTTCCCTTGTAAATTTGGCCAAGAGGCCAAGACTCCACAAGTAATTGAGCCCCATGCTGAAGTCCCAAGCAGCTCCCAGGTCCTTTAGGTGCCAGGACACCTTGAGGATGTTCAGCTCTTAGCAGGCCCAAAGGCAGCTCTGCTCTGCTCATCTTCAGCACAGAAGGCACAAAGCAATACTCTGAGAAGTGAGTACCACAGTTCTTACCTTACACGTCAAAAAATCCCACACTGGAAAGACAGAAAAAAACATAACAAACACCTATGGTAGAGTTTATAACTTTTTTTTTAAGCTTATGTCAAATTTATAAGACTTAAATTGAAAGTCTTTACCATGGTTTATTTTATTAAAAATATGGATAGGTGTGGAAATTAATTTGTCACTTCCTAAAAAGGACTGAGATGTTCCTGCTAGAAAAAAAGAAGTCAGAGGACTAAAGGCTTTCAGTTAATTCTGGTTTAGGTTCAATTACAAAGAAAATTGTTCAGTTTCAGCTGTGCTGTTATTTCAGTGAAAATTGCATTCTAGTCTAGATTTCATTTGGGGGAAGGGGGACAAACATTTAGATTGGTCCTCTTTTGTATTTTGTTTTGCTTACAAAGCATAGGCATTATTTCATCTTCCTCTCCCTGTCATTTAATTGAGAAATACAAAAGGCCAGAATGTCAGTGTTACCCTAATCACACACCATCAATACTGACACAGATCATAGGCAAAGGTCTTGCTTCTGGGTTTTCATTCCTGGGCTTTTTAAATCAAAAGAGAAGCAGACACCATTTGTGAAAAAGGTCAACATCTTTCCCAGTCTGAAAAAACTCCAATTTATTTCAATGAACTCTGAATCAGATCCAGATTTTCTCTCTGTACCCCACATTGTACTTCAGATGAGAGAAAACTTAAGAGAAAACACTGGTAAGACAATTTTCCCCATTAGGAAAAAAATGGCCCTAATTCTAGGACCATTTCATATGTGCCATTAATACATAAGCAGTCTTATTTTACATCCTCTTAATCAAAAGTTAAAGCAGAGAAGCATGTATTGATGCACTTTTATAAAGATATCACCAATGATGCTGGAGCAGAAACAACCACAAATCATAAAACTTTTTTCAGCTATATTGATGTCCTTACAGAGACACACCATCATTACTAAAAGCTTATAAGGGATACCTCTAACAGCTGTAAGCAACAGTGGGTTCTTGAATAGACAGTAAATATAGAGATGGTTAACTGACTTTTCAAAGCTGCTGAGCACCAGTGCTTGTGAGAGGTCAGATCTTTAAGCTATAATTTACATCTCCATATTAAGCTCAAATGCCTGTATTTTGACCAACATGTCTAGGTCAATGCACACTGTGTCTCTGAAAGTAATACACCTTCAGGAGATGCTTGAAAATGAGGATGTGCTGCAATACAAATACATATCAGGGGAGTTCAAGACACCTGAGCAGCTGCAGCACTACAGAGAGCTCAAAGCAGCACATTTTTCCTGTCATACCTCATTTCTTTTCCCATGAAGCTAGAAAAGAACAGGTCAGAGTTTACGCCAGATGGTGGAAGTGTTTTTTTTCTGGGTTAATTTCAGGTTTCTTGACATTCAATCATAGTGTTTATGATATATGAAAAAGAGAAACAAGGCACATTTAATGCTTCAGTTTTAGACTCCTAATGTCTAAAAGACAGACTTTGAGAGCAGAGCAAGGCATTTACAGGTAACAGTGATGGGCCTGAATTGTGTTTCCCAAAGACCTGCTGCACATGAACAGTGACACTGAGTATTACAGAAATCAGCTACACTTGTTGCAGGTGCTCACACATAACACACTGCAAGAAGCAAAACTTCTGGACTCTGAGTCTCATAATTGTGCCATATATATAAAGATTAATTGAAGCATCTGATTGGGTCTCCAGGTTCAAAGGGTTCTTCTTAGGCTCTTAGACTGTATTTAAGACATTGGAAAAGCTTAGACCAGGCTTTAATCATCACAAATAGCCCACCAAACAACCATTCTTTCAACATACTGAGAGCTCTTTCAATAGATACCTCTTTATTTGAAATGGAATGTTTCTTGAAAAATATGAAAAATAAATCACATCTCTCAGAAATAATTTATGATTCATATTTACACACAAACTTTTTTTGATGACATTGGTATTTTTGCTCACAGGAGGATATGCTAGAAAACATTCTGTACATCGCTGCAGCTATAATTCAGAAGCTGGCATTTGAATATCATGAACCTTAAAAAAGAGGAATTACTCCAGGACGTCACAGAAACAACATCCATCTTCCTTTTCCCTCCAGTTCCAAAATTCTCTTGGTCATCACAGCTTGGATTTCTTGTTGAATCTGCCCCTTGAATTTTTTTTTTTTAATTACAAATAATTTTGACCTCTTTATGAACAGACTGTCCCCACTTTTGCTACCAAGCATTTGGTGCCTGTGTGTATTTTACCAGCATTTTTGTTTATTCTCTCATGAATTTACTTCAGCCATGTGCTGTCAGATTTTTTTTTTTTTTTGTGGAAGAGGAAAGACAACTTGATTTATTTACTTGCAAATCTCCGATAAGATGGAGCATGATGTGCTGAACCTATTTTCATAGCCATTGCTTACAAGGCAGTAACGGACAGCATTAAATCCAGGCTATGGATTCAAATGAATCCATATGTTCAAATGAAGACTATGCAGTAATAGAAGGGCAAGATGAAAAAAATTCCAGACATACCTTTCATAACACCAAACAACTTCTTGGTCTAAAATTACTATCAATCAAGGAGAGGGAAAAAAAAAAAAAAGAAAAAAGAAAACAAACAAACAAACAAACAAAACCCCACCACAACAACAACAAAAAAACCCACACAAAACCAAACCAACCCCAAAACCCAAAAAACCTCACACATCATAGAATTCAGAGCGTGAGAAAGTTGTCAGGCTGTCCCCATCATCCCCATCAGACAATTTAGCCTTATTTATACTGACAGGGCATGAGCCGCACGATCCGACTGTCCCCAGGGGACCCCAGCCAATTTGTTCCCATTCAGTTTCCAGCAGACAGTTTGGAAACAGAAGGAAAAAGTTTGATCCTTACACCCATCCCACCCTCTCAAGCTGGAGGTATCAAGGTAGATTTTGTGATGTGACCACCTCTCACACTAGGAGGCTGGTTGAAACCAAAGTTTTAAAACAGGTAACACAGCAGGCAATGACAAGCAACAAAAGTTTAAGGTTTTCAGATCATCCAAAAGGTTTTCAGATCATCCTCAAGACCAACTTAAAGCAAGAAACATGGCAGTGGGGTATTGACCTTGAATCAGTGTAAAAGAACAGCAAATTTGAAATGAAAGTAGTTTCCTCACACCTTCATGTCAATTTTCTCACTAAAATGACTATCTTTAGCTTTTAAAGTACAAGTACTTCCAGAAGAACAGTAAAATTTCAGCTTCAGACTACATCCATAGACTTTTGTGGCATTCAGAGGCTTGCATCCACTGGAGACAAGAATAACTGCCTCTCTCAGAGAAATACGTGTCTCTGATCAAATAGGAATTAATTCTCATCGGTTACATTTATCCTTCAGTAGGCTAAAATGTATTTTAGTAGGTGAGATCAGCAATACATCTGTATACCTGAAAAGGTGGATTAGTTTCTCAATAAACTGTAATTAATCACTCTAAAGAGAGGAGCCAAATGACAAATTACACTCTATCTTGTGAGTCTTTGACTAGCTCATTAGAGAACCCCCTTGCAGCTCTAACATCCCAGCATTAGCAGAATGATAATAGCAGATGTACAGAGACATGGAAATTGAGTATTATGATTGCCAAGCCAGCGAACCTAATCCTAGACGACGCGGGGCACCTTCGATTCCAGTTAACGACAAAATAACGACTTTGTTAGGACAGCTGTAATTACCACCCCAAGTTCAACACGCAGCCTTGTCAAGAGCCAGGTCAAAAAGAAGCGCTCAGGAGTAACTACAGAGGATCATCAGGGCTTAAATTCTGCATCACGACATGTTTTGCTTGTCTAGGTATGTGACCCTGACACCTGGGGGAAGGAACAAAAGACGGCTAACATGGACCTCAACTCACTGCTCGCAGGACTGAGCTTAAGAGTGCAGAGGAGGGGACCAACGTACACAGTGAATTCTAAAATCTTCCTTTGAGTATCACTTCAGCTTCTTGCTTTAAACATTTACAGAAATAAGCTTGTACCAAGAACGTAAGGCTCTTGCTATCAAGTTATACCTCATTTACACAAAAAGAAAAGCCTTGGATGCGTAGCTTTAAAAGATTTTGTTTATATTAATGTAAAGGGGTCAAAAGCCGTTTTCCTCACCACACTAGCTAAAATAAGTACCTCCATGGCTCTGGTATTTTATTTTGGAAGAGAGATAATGGGCCACATTGCTCTGTCCCACTGGCAGCCTCTCCATTTTATTTAAACCAGAGAACTTGGGCAGTAGCAGCACCCAGCGTGAAGCCACCCATCGTCAGAAGGGCGCTGTCCTAGAAAGCTCACTGCCCACACCTGACTCCCTCCTCTGCACTGGGCAAGGAGCTCCGACCCACTCCTGCCAGCACCAGCGGCCAAACTCCCACTGACTTTCACGAGGCAGAGAAACACACACCAGCTGTGCAATTAGCCCTTTGTTTTCCAACTTCATGGCTTCATCAATGTCTTCAGAGGCAAGATGGCACACCTCTCTCAACATCTGACAGTGCTAAACACCAAAATTAGTCTAGTTCATCTCAGCTAGAGAGCAACTTTAAGCTTATGAAAACTGTGACTAAAATAATCCATTTACACACTAAGACATACATAAAACAGATTTTAAACTGTTGACTATTTAATGCAAGACATTAAAAAACCACCATGAAAATGCAACACAGGTTGAGAGTCCAGATCACTTAAGAACTGAGCGTGCAGAGGGAGCCCTGAACTGGGACACTAAGAAACGTTCATGAACACTTCATGTCCCACCTCTGGCCCACCAGCCTAGGAGGAGGCACACCACACAGCCAGCTGGAATCCAACTCACATTCCTGTATCACAAAAGAAATTGGTCAGATTCCTTCCGCTCATACACTAAACAGATTGGTTTTAATCTCAGAATGACAAGCAACATTGCTTTTTCGAATAGCCAAGCATTAATAACTTTTTATGCTCTTCTACCATGTTTAATATTTTTTTTAAAAATTATTTAAGGTCCAGACTATAATTGTTGTTCTCATTAGAGAAATTAGGTATCATATGCAGTATGGGTTTCAGCCAAATTTTGAAACACACATCACATTTTCCATGCTGGTGGAATATAATGTATTTTGGATAAAAAAAGATTTTTTTGTCAAATTGCACATAGTCAAAGTACCCAGAATTTTTCCGTTCTTTTAGGGAGCTAACATGCATATTGTTTTTTCCTCTACTCTTTTGATATGGTCTACATTCAAAAATGTCTTGCAAATAAGCCTTAAAAAAGGAAAAAAAAACAAAAGAAAACAACCCTAATAAATAAAATAAAATACATTAAAATAAAGTTACAGTACATCATGTCTCCTAGAAGTCCCATCCACCAAAGGATCCTTTCCAAGGTTCATAAATAATGGATTTGAAATGTTTCTCGGCACCAAGGGTGGCAAAGCAGCAGCAGCAGCTGGCCGAGGTTCAGGCTATTGAGCCGCTTCTCTCCGGTCTACCTGCCCCTCCGGCGTTTGCCCAGTTTATGAGCCCCGGGAGCAGGTCCGCCAGGAACGCGCCCTGCCCCTCTTCTCCGAAGCGCTCCGTGACCGTAACCTGCAGTGAGACAGAAAGCAGAGGGCAGCCCGTCAGGCAAGGGGCGGCGGGGCCGGCAGCCCCGCGGGTGCCGCCGCGGCGGGCGCGGTGCCGGGTCCGTACCTGCGCTAGGCGGAGTTGGAGGCGCCGCGGAGGCGCGGCCCGTGCGGCGCCGCCAGATGCTGCTGCTTCTGCCGGGTGGAGCGCACGGCCAGGATGGCCTGGCGGTTCTTGTACTGCACCATCTGCAGCGTGATCGCCGCGGTCCAACCCTGCTCCTGCGCGCACCGAAAGTCGATCTCCTTCCCCTC
>VXBR01008447.1:186421-218045 GCA_013400215.1 Cisticola juncidis | reverse complement strand
GCACGCCGAGGCTGCCGAGAGAAGGGGTTCCCCGCCGTAGCTGACCAGCGCTAAACTAACAGAAAGATTACCGGGACACGGCAATTGTCCGACAGCGCTCCTTCGCCTTCCTCGGGGTGTTCCCGCACGATTGGAATGTATTTCCTCAGCCTGCCTCATTGGGCAAGAGCAGTAAAGGGCCCTCTTCTGCGTGCTTTTGATTCAAGCCAGAAAAACGGTGCCAGTTTTCAGCGGAACCATTTAAGCGACCATTGCTCCATTAACAAAAGAAAGCCTGAAAGATCCTGGTAAAAGAGCTTGACTCCTACGCTGGCCTGAGGAGAAGCGGCTTCAACTGTATATATATTTTGTTTCTTTCTGCAGCAATTTAAGTAATGTCTAAAGAAAGACATCCGTATCACTTCCCTAAGGAAACAGCAGAACCTCAGTACATGGCAATCGCAAAAGCAAACTAGGGGAAAAAAAAACCCAACCAAATTTAACAAAACCAAACTGGCAAGCAGCTAGGAGCATTTTTATCATTCTCTGCTGCCACACACTTCCTTATTGTTTGGATTCTCCCCCGAAGTTAGCTTTTGAATAAATTTGAGTAGAAAAGTAAAGTGACCTAAGGTTAATATTAAAACTTTAATTCTTAATCCTCTGATGTATCAGATGTAAATCAAAATCCCACATAGCCGAATTTGGCTGACAAAGCCAATGTAAACTGAATGCCAGAACTTTCATACTATGTCTGAGAGCACTGTTTTTAAACATTCATTTATCATGACCATTAAAAAACCCTCTTTACATCCATCTTGGCAGCTAGAAAGCAAATCATTGCTGCAGCATGTGCTGTGTTCTAACAGACAAGAGAAAAAAAACCAATAATGATATCTTCAATGGAGTTTATCTCTGATAACACTTTAAAAAGGATTTCCTCTTATAATCTTTTCCTCTTGAAGTTCAAAGTTAATTTGGATAAACGGTTGAGGGGTAAACAATTTAAGGCAATAAAAGCAATTAAAATTTAGCTGGTTTACCCTTCCTGAGGTAACTGGAAAACACTCAGTAACAAAGGCAACTTGACTAGCCATAAATTAGACGAAAAAGCAATTCAATATCCTAAAACATCCATTTATATAAAGGATAGTCCCTTCTCCTTAGAACTGAATGGATATTCTCTAAGATACAGGTCATTCTCACAACCATTTTATGCCTATTTTAACAGAGGCACACACATTTTCAAAAGATCTCAACACCATTAACCAATTGCCTCCACCAACAGTTCACAGCGATTTGAACCTAAATTTCCTTGCACAAATATCTGCATCTCCAGCTGACTGTGCAAATACAAAGCTTGAGCAACATAAGAGAATTCCGGTCTTTTCACCTGGGTTTTGCATCTATTTCTTTGCTCCTGGATTAGGTCTCTGGTCATGTGACACACTATTTTGAAACTGTGCTACTAAAGAAAACTGGTTAAAATGCATTCACCTATACAAAGCAGCTTAACAAAATACTGAGTTTATAGAGTCATACAACACTAGACTAAACTCACAGAAGACCAATTTCTAACAATTCACCTGTTCGGTTTTGGTTGCTGCTCTGCTGCTGTAAGCGAACAGCCATTTGATTCCAGGTAAATGCACTTACCAGTAGTGTGGGTTCTCACACTGAATCCGAGTGCCACATGTTACGCTGTAACAGCATTCAAAAAACTCTCCCCCCACTCCACAACACTGCACTGTAGCACTTAAGGACACAATCTGTATCTGTATAATTTAATGTGAGCTTTTTCTCTTGTTCTCAAAACTGACAGTAAACTGCAATTAATTTTTAAAAAATGGAGTGTAGTGTGGAAGGCCAAATATTTTTATCAAACATACAGGAGAAAGATACTAAATTCATTCCACTTCGCCCTTCTGTGATAAAGCATTGAATGTCAGATTTTTAACCCAACTCCAAGCACTGATGGACATACTCTGCTAATATACAGACTCACAACACTCTTTATTCCTGGTGAAATTCATCTGAGCATGTGGTCAGAAGCAAACATGCAAAACATCCATTTAAATTTGTACTCTATAAGCCAACACATATTAACAACCATTTAAAACACACTGACCAAAACAACCAGATCAGTCAAAAGCTACAAGACTAGTGCAAGATGAAATACTGACAGTTCCATGATAAAAGAACAAAATATTGTGCAGAATTTGCCAGTAAAGGTTAACAAACTTTGTTTTCCTAGATGCAAGTCAAAACTGAGCTTCTGTGTATGTTTCTTACATACTATTTTGAAAAACCACATTCAACACAGTCAGGCACACTACAATATCCCACTGAGATTTTACTTTACTTTCCTTGAAATACATATTTAAGTCATTGCACTTACATTAAATGCTTCACATCTGCTACCACTATTGAAGTTTCAGTAAATACTAGCCAGGTTCTGCAGCCATTCCTCCAGAAATAGCTGATGTGAAGATGCCTCCTACTGTCAAACCTGAAATACTACAGTCTGAAAATGTGACCTTGGGTACAGACTTTTCCTTTCAGGAACTCCATCTCACAGATACCTGTATATACCCCTTAGTAAATGAAGCATAAATGAAACATTCACCATAACTAAGAACCATACTGCCCCAGGCCTTAACATTTCCTAAAACCAATGGCAGTACCAAATAAATTGTGGGCAATTAACCAGCTATTGGCACAGCACAGCTTTTTTAAAGTCGTTTGGATTTTTAAGGTAGCTGTAATCCAAAAATATTTCAGCTTAAGCAGACATGTAGTGAAAAAATAGGCTGTAAAGGAGCTTTTAAGCTTCTCAGATTTGACCACTGCAATGAAGCATGCCACGAGTTCAGAACAGTTGCTCCACTACAAGGCAAATGTTAACCTGAGCAATTACTTGCCAACACCTGAGCACACAGAAGCAAAGCTCGTAACAGCAAGTTCAGGACTCGAGCCCCTCCTGCAGCTGTAGAGCTTTGTCAATTTTCAGGCTTTAGTTAGACATCTGCTGAATGCAAGAGGCCTTCTGCCATAGCCTCTCAAGCCTTATGTGCCCATTCGTGGTATACACCAGGCACAAACTGGTGGAATATGGAATAACTTATCTGTGCTTGGTGTACCCTGTGTCTTTTCTGCTTTACTCACTCTGATTTTTCTACAAAAGCTGAGACACAGGCCACACGTGGAAGACACCAGCCTGAGCAAAAGTCTGACAAGAGGATTTAAAGAGCAATGAGACAAATGCCATGTGGACAAACTTCTACCTCCTCTTGCTAATGTACACAAGACTTTATTATTTTCAGTAGCTAATTTATGTTCCATTTAGGCAAACATTAGCAATTAAAAGTCAATTATTTCAACATCCTCTTGAAATCTTGTGGGGAACCTCAAACAGGTTACTGAGCAGCTATTAAATTAAAATGGAGATGTGGTTGCAACAATTTCTCTGATCTGTAACTCTTCAATTAGATAAAACCACATCTGTACAGAAAAAAGGATAAAGCACTGTAGAGCTGAGTCTACTTACTCCAACATGCGGCTCAAGACCAACCTAGCAGACCATCAAGGCTGTTCATGATTTCATTATGTACTTTTGCACTGAGGTGTTGCATTTTGCTTCCTTAAGCTGCTGAGTGTCACAGCACAATCGTCTGTCCAACATAAGGCATTTGATCAACAGCTGCTGCATAGAAAGGTTTGGATATAGGAAACCTTTAGCAGAAAGGTTAATCGTTCATCTGCATGTAAGTTTCCTATCAATTTCTGAATCAGGTCAACAACAATGGGCCGTGAAACACAGGGAAAGTTTTGAGTACTAGCTTAAAGACAAAGATGAACACATTAATTTTCTACATTTTCCTATATCCTCCTGGCTTTTTCCACTTAAAAAGCAAAACATGTCAGAATTACAGTATCTGCTATTAATTTCAGAAACATCAACTTCAAGAACCCAGAAGAGAACCTAAGCTTATGAAGCTAGGAGATACTGGTAAGCAGTGTTGCTATGCCCAGTATTCAAATAATCTGAGGTAACACTTCTAACTCCACCTGACATCGTTCTTCTCCAAAAGTTAAACTTTAGAATGCTAAGCTTAAATGTGGGCTCCTTTATTTCATTATACTCTAATTATTTTTTTTAACATGAACAAAGTTATATCAGACAAGCACACTCTTCAGTGCTAATCTAATCTAGATTGCTAAAAGCAATTATGAAAGAATTCCAAAGAAGCCTCCCTCTTCATCAAGCATAAGCCCTTAACATCCATCCCTGTCTCCCAAAGTCTCACTTATTTCTTCTCTTTCCTCACTAACCTCCCACTTTCCCCCCCAAAATAATTCTTCCTTCAATATAGCAAACTGGACAGAAGACGCCATTTACACAGGGGTTAAATTATGCTGCGTTTCTGCAACCACTGCCAAAGACAGCAGTTTCTATTTCAGTAACACATTTTCCCAGCCTGAAACCATTAACAAGTTAACTTACCCTCCTCAAATACTAAATGAGATTTTCTACACCTGGTATAAATGAAAAGTGAAAAGAATGAGTCACAACACTCCAATCAATGTTGAAAGTTTAATGTTCCTGCTACATACCGCCTTTCAGAACTGCTAAACAAGAGTGTCATTGATAACAAAACTACAGTAAGCACCAGAACAGTTTTAATTTAACCAATGCCATAAGAACTGGCATCTCATTTATATTCTTCTTTTAGCTGCAGTCTGGAGAGCACAAGAACTGCTGATTTAGAACTGGCATGTCAATCTGGAGAGAAGCTTACCAAAATCTGTCAATAGGATGTATTCACAACCCTGGATCTTGCAGGCTGCAGGTGTGCTTTGACATCTAACAACTCCCCTTTTTCAAATATTGTATCCCATTGTATGTTATGAAGGTGTTAAATGAGAAAGTAATCAGAGGAAGTCAAATTTGCTAAGCAGTGAATTTTGAAACTTAAAACTTTTAACAGTTCATTTTCTTTTTAAAATACAATTACCAAATGCTGTTAGCAAAAATGGGCTAGATCTAAGTAAGGACTTCAGAAAATTCCCATGTCCAGGAGTATGAACCCCAAAGCCCCATCTTAATGACTTTTCAAGCTTAGAACATACCATCACAGTTTGGTCTCTACAGGTCCTCAAGTTTAAACTTAAACCTGGAGATGTTTAGAGAAGAGACCACGTGAAACCCAAACACCTGTCAGGGTCAGTGCCTCAAGGGATAAGCATATTCTGATACCACAAAACCACAACCACATCTACTTTAACACACAGCTACTGAGAGTGGTTGTTAACCTTTCGTAACTCCTTTTTCTATGCTATGATCTGTGTTACCTAAAAACCACACAAGATCACAGCTTCAATGGTCCTGCTTTACATACAGCTATAGATAATGAGCTCCTTCGCCCAAATCCACGCATATCCGGAGAGGAGACAGATGAAGCCTGACAGGGAATCTGAAATGAAGCAGTGTGATGTTTAAGCCTTCAAGAAATTAAAAAGAAAAATCAATAACAAAACTGAAAGTTTAGTCAGAGGACACGAGACCCACATCTTGCTGAGGGGGGGCTGAGGATTTAGAAGGGCACTTGGGATTTTGTTCTGTATTATCTACCCTCCAGCAAGAGACATGCTACAGAAACGCTTCCACTGGCCCTATCCTCATGTGGTTGTTGCCTCTTGCTTGCCCTGCTCTTTTCAAACCTTTATGGCTAAGTGTGTAAGTGGCACAAAAAAAATGTAGCTACTGCAGAAATAGATCCATGGCTAGCTTAACATTTCTTTCCAACACTACAAGGACCCTTCCATCCCTGAAAAAGATACCTAATTGCTTAGAAGATCAGAACTTATATAGTTGTGTAAAGGACAAGACCATACAGAGTACAGCAGCATGCTACTGACTGGAAAAACTCAGATAGAATACATCAGTTCATAGCCTCTTTCAGCTCAGTATGTTTAAATTCACATCTCATCAAGCACCTCCACTGCTAGGCTAGAGGCAAGGTCAGAAAAAGACGAGAAAGATCTTCTAGCCCGTGTGTTTCAACTGACAAAAATATCCAATATGGACAAAGTATGAACCAGAATGTGCAAACACAAGCACAGTGAACAGAACATTAGGTGAAGAATGCAGAATTTCTTACAGTTTGTTTCCTTGTAGATGCTCGATACAGTGAGGACAAACTAGAATACAGCCATGTGTTTCCAGCACTCCCTTCGGCTGCAGGGCATGTTTTGCTCAGGACCACCTGCCTCTGTCTACACGGACTGAAAATCCAAGGCACTTTGCTCCAGATTTCATACTAATAGGAAATGCCTCAGAGTCAGGCACAGCAATACCGAAGTCCTTTATCAGATCTAGCCCCACTTCTAAGAACTTGTCTTCTCTAAAATGGCAGTGTGGACCAATCACTGAAACATCGAGCTCAGATTCAGAAGTATCACACTGCAAGTGCAAAGTATGGATCAAACTTTCCAAACTATTGTGTTTGTTTCTCAAATGCTATATAATTTACTTTTCAGTAATTATCAGCTTTTGTTTCTAATAAAACATGAACTGCAGCATGTAAGATATGCATTACCAGTTTACACATGCAGATACACAAGTAATAAAACAAGACTAGCTTCCGAAAATACTAGGTTTTATTCACACCCCTGTGGTAAACAATAACCTTAATATGATGACTAGGTTTCTTTTGTAGATCACTATGTCACATAAAATACAAAACCCATAGCATAAACAAGCTGACAGTTATGAATGCTTAATGTGGTCTCGTCGGGAAATTAAACAAGTTATACTAGTCTTCTCAAGTAGTCAAATCCAAAATGCATCATAATCTCCTAGTTAGTACAAGTCACTGCCATTTCTATAACAAAGTAATGAAGGCACAGCTAGTGCAAGCAGACTTAAACCCGTTCAGACTACTGG
Organism: Cisticola juncidis; assembly: GCA_013400215.1. Taxonomy (NCBI): domain Eukaryota; kingdom Metazoa; phylum Chordata; class Aves; order Passeriformes; family Cisticolidae; genus Cisticola; species Cisticola juncidis. The sequence continues at coordinate 211,120 of VXBR01008447.1, read as the reverse complement.
GCTGAAAAAATACTTTGGTTGGTTCTTCAGGAGAGAGTTTTCTCTTAACAAATATTGGTCTCAGTTAACAGTTCTGATCATCTTCACAGCTGCAGTCTAATAGCTACATGACAAAGACTTCACAAGAACCAAACTATGTAGCAATGAATTAACATTCATGCTTTAGGGCATTTACTGCATTCTACATATTGGCAGAAAATTATACTGTTAAAATGCTAGGTAGATTGAACCTACATTTTAAACTGGTTCTTAAGTGTTCAATTTCTTTTTTTAACAAATTGGTTACTTAATTCTACCAAGATACAAAACATAAGGCTGTAAGTAACTAATAATTGTGTTTAGGCTATTACAGTGCAGGTAATCCTCAAGGCCACAGACACACTGCTTCACTGCTGCTTGCATTCTGCTGGGTTTGGATCCTTCTGTTGAGAAAAAAGGAAAACCAGTTTATAGAAATCAGTATTTTAAAAGATCAATATTGCTAAGCATGCTTTCTCAAGCTGCAATAATCTTCCATCTTTTCCCTTGCACTCATTGTCTAGCATGCAGCAATATCCACACTGCATTTATTTTGGCTTTGCTGGCACATCAGGATACACTCCAGAATAAAAACCTGTTCAGAACTAAGTGTGGTGAAGTACTCTAAAAGACACTGTAACTGGAAAAAAGATAAAAGCGATGTGCATTAACAAACAACCCAGCTCAGATGAAGCATGCAGATCCTCTTCACAGTTTGAGACAAACTTCCTATGGGCAGTAACAAGAATCTGTCCTTATGCCAGATGACACTGTGTAGAGCAATGCAATGAAATGCCAAATCACAGTTCCTAATGCTCTGGAGGCATCTTTTGCAATAAATTCTACTTGTTAAAAAATTCTAACATGGAAAATTTCTTCTGTTCTTGAAACAGACAGCCAGTAATATGCCACAGTAATATGGGAACTCAAGGAAGCTTGGGCGGGCAGAGTTCAGTTGCAGGTTTTACTCCACTACCCCCAGCTATTCTAGGACCTCAGCACTTTAGTAAATTCAGCTGGCTTACAGCCTACGATCAGCTTGCAACACTATAGTACACCATCTCTAGCCCTTGAGCAGCTCTCTGAAACTGAGCCCTTTCTGAGTTCTGTTTCACTGAGAAAACTTATCTGAAATGGTGGAAATAAGTCCAACTTGCAGCTGGTTTCATTTGGATTCCAAAACTTTCTTGACTAGGAAGCAATTTGAATACACTATAGCAAATCAAACATCACCAAGACAGCCTTACATTTTGTTTACAAGTTTGTACCCTGCCTTTCTATGTACAATGCTAAGATTATGTAATTTTCTTAACAGTACCTTGACAGTAGCCCAAACCATTCCTACTGAAAATCACTCATTTGAAATGATAAGCCCTTTAACAGCTGGCCTTTCGGAGCACTTCACAGACTCCATGACAGCAACTTTCACCTACCACATCTGATGTTTTCAGGTGGCCAGATGTGCCTTTCTCTCAGCTATTAAAAAGCTATGAATTGAGTGGCTCATGATCATTTTTCCAGCCTCATTAGTGATTTTCCCTTCCCATAGAATAAGAAATCTCCCAGTTGCTCTTGGCTGTTCACATTTTAGGACTTGGCTGTAGATGCATTCCTGAACTTCTGCTACCTCGAACAATGGAAGACTTGCTATTTACCTAATAGAAGAACCTATTTTGTAATGCCTGACTAACCTCAGTGCTCAAAGCCAAAAGTCACTTTTACAAAATGACTCCTGGAGAAAGAACTTGGTGAAAGTTTCTCTACAAATTCTAGTTTGTCAGAATTAGGCCCGAAATAGCTTCAACACAAAACATGCTCCCCCATAGGAACTATTGGTTTAATACTTAAACTAAAATCAAGATTCAACATACATAAAAATTTAAATGTCTGTATGCATACACAAACTTTAAACATTCATTTTAATTCCTTACTTTTGGGTCATAATCAGGATCATTTTCTTCATCTGCTTCTTCTTCTCCCTCCTGAAAGAAAACACTTAGTATTTCTCTAGCTTATCCACATTCAGCTTCCGGAGCCATTTTCATGGAAGTTAAGATTGAATTGCACTCAGAAACATATTAATTACCACTTTATGTTACACATATTGTATTAGTTTATCCTCCATAAAGCATATCTTTTGACATCAATGGCAGCTGAATTTTTAAGATACCTTAAGGGTTGTCTTAGCTTGGTTTGGGGTTTTTTTTGTTCTTGTTGTCTTGCTGGTTGTTCATTTTGATTTTTTTAATTATTCATCTGAGATACACAAAACACCATGTTCTATCTTATTTCAGAAGTAATTCTTAAACTTAGTGTCCAGAACACTCAAAAACTAAAGGAACTCTTATTCCAGATAACAAACTACAATAGGGAAACTATTTGAATCAAGGACATCTGTCATCTTACCTCATCATCTGCCTCTTCACCTTCCTCATCATACTAGAAGAGAAAATAAATGGTTTTGATAGCATCATAAATGAAGCCATTTACAGCTCAAGTAGATGTCAGAGACCACTCTGTATTGTGATCTTAAGAGAATCATAGAATGGTTTGGGTTGGAAGGGCCCTTGAGGGTCATCTAGCTCTAATCACCCTGCCATAGGCAGGGAAACCTTCCACTACATCAGGTTGTTTAAAGTCTCATCCAACCTGCCCTTGAGTATCTGCAGGAATGGGACATCCACAGTTTTTCTGGGCAACCTGTTCCAGTGTCTTACAACATTCTTTACCCTCAGTAAAGATTTTTTCCCAATATCCAGTATAAACCTATACTCTTTCAATTTGAACACAGAAGCATCTGTGTCTGTGAGATTTAAAAATCTTTTTTGCATCAGCATGAGCAATGTTCAGCATCCCCTGGTGAGCTCTGGCAGAACAGATGGCCCCTGTTCCTTGCAGCTAATTACACTGTGGTACCACTTGGGGACGGCAGGGGGCAGCGGAGCCCAAGGCAACCCATCCTGTCAGTAGATCTCCCTCCTTCACAGCCCCAGCCAAGCCTTTGCAACAAGGTCCAACAGTTTAGATTCTAAAAATTATTTTTAAGACAGGACTATCTAAGCCATCGTAACAGTCAAACTGTCCTTATTTGAGTGGAGGGAGCAACGGAAAAATGTTTTACACCTCTATAAAGTTCTGAGGCTTTGTGCTTTGTCAATTTCAAGCTCAGCTCTTTGAAAACACTAAAGCTTTTGCCGAACTGGCTTTGATTATTTTGCTTTGATTGTTTTTGCTTTGAATGTGCTTATCTATCTTTATTAGTAAGAGAGTACTTCTGAAAGGATGAGGCTTGAATCTCCTAAAACTTCATAGCCCAACATCACTGTAAGCACAAAGAAGAGGCTGAGCAGCTAAATAAACAGTCTCATTTGTTCTCTGGTAGCTCATTACAGTTCCCCAAAGTATTGGGTACACTTCTCTGGGAATGCCTATACACAAAATGCTACTATGACATCCTCTAGATGACCAGCTTTATGCTGCTGCTTTTGCCACAAAACTCTGAAGTCACTATTTCAAAGATTAATTATTTCTATGCTGCTCTTTACTGAACAATCTAGGAAGCTCTGCTGCAACTAGCATGGGTACATCCCATTCTGAAGACAGCAATGTAAGAAATTACCCAAGGTCTTTAAACAGCATTATTTCAAGGTTTTTAGTGTTTTGAATGAACGTTATACTTACGTCATCATCATCATCTTCAATAGCTTCTCCAGTGAAGTACAAAACTGACCGGGGAACTATACGTTCACGCAAGAAATGACCTATTTCAAAGTCTGCAGCAAGGATTGCCTCAGAGTCATCATCCTGCATAAAATAGTATTATTTCTGAAACTGTAAGATGGTAACTACTTTTGACACATACACACAAGTTACATGGCTTTTGATGTGGCCAGATTTACACAAATCCCATTACTGACTTTTTACATCCAGGAGCTGCTTTACAGAACTGAAACTGAGGGGCCAAGTTAGACACATTCAACAGCCCACCTGCATTGTACAGTGAGGAGTTGCTGCTTCAGTAAGCCTAATTATACACAGTTCTGGAGTTTCTTTTGTTCCAAGCATAAATATTATTTAATATCTCCCACAGACTTTCAGTTCATATGCATAATACTCTTAAAGAACTGAACAACAGCCAAGTAAGCCTACCACATTAAAGATTTTACAACCTACTTCTGGTTCCTACACTGCATCTTCTTGATTCCCATTAGACAAAGCCACTACTGAAGCACCCGAACATCTAAAAATGCTCTCTGATCCAGAGACTTTCAGTCTTCTTGTTTTTCATACCAAGTGTTCTGCTATCTCCCATCTGAGCACTTATTTTCAATTCAAAAGACTTTGTATTTTGTTTTTCTAAACGTTCTGAACATACAGCTTTTGGTGTCCATGCCAACTAGAATTCTAACAGCATACTTCTGGAAGGTTTAATTTCGTACTCCTCACTCAAACCGCATAACATATTCCCTACTGGTAAGTACTTTTGGTAGTTTATCTCCTTACAGAAACGTGGCTTAGTGAGCACATGGTGAGCCATAGTGAGCACACAGAAAAGCAGGCTCTTGCAGTTTTCTGTTCTTGTTCCATTACTTTCTTCAAGAGTTAACAGCTTGAGAAATTTTTAACAGAATAAAACTCAAACTGGATACATTCAGCCATTAAATAAAATCATCCAAAGAATGCCTGAAGGGAGAGACTTACACCACCCATTAAATCAAAGACTAATAATGCAGACTGTAACATTTCCACAACTGTTAACAATTTGTAAGGTAGCTTTCAGGAAACACGAACTGTTAAAGTTGACTAAACTAAACTGTATCATCCAACTCAAACACTCTTTCTAAAACAGAAAATTTAAAATACATACTGCTCCTCATAAGTATTCTCAGTTAAAAGACAGGAGCAGTTAAAGCTGAGGCTGTTTCTAAAATGCCATAAACATTCCCATCATGTTTTAAATAAGCCAACTTACCAGGTCTCCACTTTCAGGAACTGTAGAAAAAAGAACAGAAGAAACAAGTGAGTAAGATATATTCTACATTTCAAGTTAATACACGTAAACTAGTATTCAGCTTACCTTCAGGAGGACTAAAGAAGTTGAAGAAAGAGTCATTTGAAACAGTTTTTGTCACTGTCCTGACTGTTCCGCGGCCCTTATGTTTTTGCTTCTTCTTAATGGTTTTCAAGGTAACATTCTTTCCTTTTTTCCAGTCTATTTGGCAACTAAAGAGTAAATAAAAAATAAACGACAGGGAAAAAACCCACAACCACCTGCAGCTTAATACCATTCCACTTGTTACAAATATCTACTGAGACTATCACAACTGCAAGAGACACAGGGAAGAGAAATAATGAAGGTAGTATTTATATAGCTGTCTTTTCATTAGTTTGTAAGTTGAGAAAAAGTGTAACTTGTTCTCTCAAGAGAACCTCTCTTGAGAAGAACCTCTCAGGAGGTTCATTTTAGGATTATTGCCATCCACAATCTTTTTTCTTCATTCTATCTCTGAAATACTAATTTTCATTAGCTACCAGGTACAGCCCAGTTTTCTATCAACAACTAGTACTGCACCATTTTTAGAGCCACCTATCCATTATAATGTAATGTCATATTTGGGCATGTTAGTAATATGCCAAAGTCCACCACATGTATCATTATAACCAGTAAGTGCTTAAAACAATGCATCAAGCAGGGATGCACTTTTTGGCTGATTCTGAGTTGTTTGTGAGGGTTGTGTCTTCTTGTGTTCTATTTGTTTGTTTGGGTTTTGCTGATTTAGGGTTTTTTAAGTCTATCCTGCTTACAGAGCAAAATCATGCCTACAGGCTTCTCTAACAGTCAAAACATTCTGGTGGCAAGTAAATGAAAAAGTCCCATCAGTGAAACTAATTGCATTTGCAGAAGTTTCTGATTAGATTCTTTTACAGACTCCAAGAAATGAAGTGAGTTGCTTTGGGTCAAGAAGGGACTGTGTTAGCTAAAAGAGAAAACAAGGACTAGGAGTTAATCATTTTTACAGAAGCAGTGGCATCTCACACCAAACTCTGCTAAGATTCATGGTTTTCAAATCAGTCCAAACTAGGGAAGACAAAACAGTTTAATTAAAGCTACCCAGGCACTTAAAACTAAATCTTACAGGACTTTGTAAAATATGTTAAGTGACTGGAAAATAAAGAGGTAAATAAGTCAGTATGAGCAACTGCAGAAAAGAGTAAAACCAACACTGACTATGCAGTGATAGGGTGTAACTTAGTTGTTATCACTCAGAAGAGCAGTCAAAACATTGGAGACTTGAACACAAAAGCAACTGAACGAATGAGCACAAGGGTGCTCACAAGGATAATTATGTACAACACAGTTTTCTCTCATCCCTCTGTTCACAAAAAAGGGACAAGTAAAGAAAAAATTACTTAACTAATTTAAACAGAAGATTTCACTAAGAAAGGAGTGTGACAGCTTTTTAAATTGAGTAACCGGAATTACGATTGACTATTCTCCATTTCTCAAATAGGCAGACGTTGAAAGGCAAACATTCAACTCTTGTAAAACAAAATTGACAACAGCAATATAAAAAGTAAATCTGGAATAAACTCACTTACCCTGTACAACCCATGATTTCTGGTCCATCAAAGGAAAAGGGATCAGAATCATCTGGCTCTGACCTCATTCTATATGTCTTTGTCAACACTTCATTTGTGAAGTAGTCATTTGGTTCGAAATGGAATTCTAATGTGAAACTCTTAAAAAAATTGCAGAACAGTAACTTTAGTTATTTACAAACACCTTTAACTTCTTAACACCTAAATCCAAACAATACACATGCAACAGAATACATCTTTCTCCAATACATCCATAACTTACTCTAGAATTTGCTACCCAAGTTGTACAATAAATCTTCAAATCTTTTCATTTACTTGATCTTGCACTTTTTAGTCATTATACTGCTTTCACTAATGACAGATCTCCCAGCACACAGCTTTCATGTTACTAATGTATAAAAAGAATTTCTAAATTAAAAAATATTAGAACTTAGAAAATTGTCTGATTTCTGCCAGGGAAATATATGAAATTAAAGGAGTTACACAAAGAGTACTCAAAGGTATCGAAATGCAGTGGTGAAACTTAACTCATCACATATTAAGGCCAATCTCATCAGAAGTTGAAGGTTAAATTTAGCATACATTCACTCAGGGTGGTGCAAGACTAGCACTAAACCTTGTATTGCTTTCTCAGGAGCAGCAGCTGTATATTTTCTCATGATTTCCACAAGACAATTGGCTATCACAGACCACGTTGCTAAAATACAAATAATTCTCAAGATAACAGAAAAGTAATCTTGTTTATTAAGTCAAACTAACCATAGGCTGTCCAACTTCTGAAAATTTCACTTTTATATCTTTTAAGTATTTCAGGATAGGTTCATCATGTTCCTGTAGAGAAAACACAGTGTATTTAATTTTCATAACATTTAATTATACACAGATTTAAGGCCTCGCAGAGATAAAAAGACATGTTTAGAACAAGTTTTCCTTGGGAAAAAAACCTTGTTACAACACTGAAATATTTCCATGTACATGACCAGCAGATGGCAACATATGGTACATACATTTCATAATGGCTGTGAACAGGGCCCCCAATACAGTACACAACCAAAACCCATGCAAACACCGTGTACAGTTTTTAGTAATGTCTTACACACTTTTCACATACACTTCTGTAAGCACTGAAAATTTATTAGTAGAATAGGTTCAAAAAATAAAACAGCAGGGAGGTATCGCAGTGCCCTGTACTCTCACTTAAAAAGCTACCAGAGGATGACACCCAAGTGAGAGTGCCATTATTGCTCCCCAACAGATACACCAAGCACTGTAGTGTTTCCACTGTTTTTTCAAAGACACTTGGATTGATTACCAATGCAACTTTAAACAAGGCTAGACCACTACCTACCTGAACCATATCACTGAGCAAGTCCACATTCTTGAATACTGTCAGCCAAAATTCAGGGATTCCTTTAGGGTCTTCTTTTTCTTCATCTTTTTTTTCTTCTTCGAGCTTAGCTTTCTCTTTCATTTCCTCCTTGAGAAAATAAAAATATTGTGTTTCCTTAATTTTAAGAGTGCCCATAAGGTTCATCAATTCTTTGTGGGTACCAGTACGATTAAGTGTCATGTGGATGCTTTAAGCAACCATTAAGAATTAGCAACCTTATGAATAGCAAATAATCATTACAAACCTGTTTTTTATAAAACTTCAGCTTACTGAATCTTATTTCATGCTTAAGCTTGAGATATTAATGAGAACCAGTTAAGATACTCACTGAAATTTCTTCATCAGCATCTGCTTTCCATTCACATTCTTCTTCTGTAGGTTCATAAATGGCATTGATGATTTCACTTCGCTGGAAGATTAAACCAAGAATATTTTCAAATTTCCTAGTCATTGCAATCAGTAATGCCCTAACCAATAAATTCCTAATCCTAAATTACACAGCTAGTAATACATTAACTACTTATCAAAATCTTTTCTTCTGGCTCTAGAAGATAGATTCAGCAGTTAGAAGGTTTTCAACACATTAAAATAAACACCAAAGTCCCAGAAAAGTAATGGTATCATCTGACATCTGCTCAACTAAATGAGATCTGATATACTGAAGTAATTTTGATAACTATGGAATAGACTCAACTTTTCATTCTCTTAATCTTAGTTGATATTCACTTGGATGGCAAAATTGTATCAATTGAATCGAAGGTGCACATATAAGACCAAATTAATTCACAACATGTGTAAGTTTTCTAGTTTTTTACATTCCCTTGTATTTTAGATAAAGCTTAAAAGTATAAATCAGAGTAGCATTAAAATACCTTGTCAAATAAAGGCTGATAGAGAGCAGCATACTTTCTTTCCAGCTCATGAACTTCCTCATAGAACTTTGCTTCTATCTGTGCGCACTGAACTTGAAGGTTCTTGAGAGCATTCACACGTCTTTTAACAACTTTAGGCAAGCTGAAAAATTCAGTGACAGAACTGTTACTAACACTGCATTTTAAGCACATATTGATCTCTCCTTAACCAGACCCCTTGGAAGTTAACAAACTTGCACCACAACACATTTTACACTCTATTTTAGGCTTTAGGAAGTTTAAATAAAAGCTGCAACCAATTTCACCAACAAGATTGAAATCCCTAGCACAAGCTCTTAAACCGAGGCTCAACCACTCTTAGAAAGAACCAGAGTATTCTAAACACCTGGGTAAATCATGAGAGAAATTTCTGTAATAAATCTTCATTCTAAAAACAAATTCTACATTATCAATGAGTAACAAAGTAAAATCATAGTACTGAATACAACTAAGAAAGGTCTCACCATTAATTTGCTTGGTTTTATGAAAAGGTTTGATACGATTGAGTTATTCTTTGCTAAGAAATTTAATCTTCAAAATTTGCTGCTTTGTTTCACTGAGTGCAGCAGCTGGTAGCACTGTCTTCAAACACTGTCTGACCCAAAGTGAGCCAGAATTGGTTTGCTAAATGAGCCACTGCATTATAAATGTGTACAAGGAAAGCAATTACTGCATGCCTCATAAATGCAGATCAACTAAGGAAAATTTTGGCAAGAATTAATAGTAAGTTTTGATACAGGAGAAAAGCACATAAGTACTGCTAATAACATTCCTGTATCATCAAATGGCTACAGTCTAAGCATAAAATGACTGTATTGGGGACACCAGGCTGACAAGTATCTGTCTACAGGGAAAATAACTGATATTTCATGACCAAGGCAAAGCTACAAAAGAGATTCCAAGGAGCAGGGAAGTATCCTAAGAAGCGTGCCATACTGTAACTGCAGAGGAAAACATCAGCCATTGTAAGTTCTTCTCTCCAGGAGACCTCAAATAAAACCTCTTCAATTCTGAGATGCACTACAGGCAGACTATATTCGTTTTTCTGCTATCTGAGCAGCACAGTGGTTTACCACCACAAATGCTACAGACAAAACTGTTCAGAAAACAAAAGAACCATTTTAACACTCTGCTCATACTAAACAAATATTGTACCTTTCTATGTATCCTGCAGATGTTCCTACCAGACCATCAAGTCTTTCCTGAAGGGCCGCAAGAATCTGAGGATTTTGCATCATCTGCACAGTCAACTGCCGAGCTGAGTTTAAAAAGAAAATTATGTAAGCACAAAGTGCAACTTTTAGACCAATCTTTAAAGAAAGAATTGTGCCTAAAAAAAGGGAAAATTGGACAAGCAAGAATTACAGACAAAGAAGAATTGTTTAAAACTGTGTCAAGTTTTCCTACTACCAAAACATGTTTCTGATTTATAAAATCTGATTTCCCTCCAGGATTCCTACAGCATAATTTCTCCTCTGATTCTTACCTATAATAGCTGGGAAATGGCCAAAACCACACATTATTCATCTCTATGTTCCTGTGGGACACCTGAACACTTACCATTTAATTACTGTATGCCATTTAATTACTTCAGCTGATGAATGTGTTCCACCACATTTTGCAATCCAGTTTTGAAAACACTTTTTTCAACAGATTAGCAAAGCATAACATCTTGAGCAAAATGTTCTACTTTACTGTTATTATTTTGTTCAAGCAACCACGTAACATGTAGAGATTATTAGTTATTTCTCTTTTGGCTAATTGCTCTTTAGATTCCCTCTGTGCCCCCACACTTTAAATATAAAGCATAATTAAGACTGATCAGCACTGACAAAACAAGTATTTTGATATGTGCTTATGTTTTTTGTTGAAGGGGAACAAAAAAGCATTTATTAATTTTAAGAGTGGTAACACTAAGCATGGTTTGTTCTGTTCACTGTCAACTCAGCAGCAAATTACAAAACAACTCATCAAAAAGAGATATACACACATATACATGCACATCGATTTTTTATACCTAAAGCTTTACATTTGTGAAGTTTTTTAATTGTTTGCAGTTTTGAAATAATCCAGTCACATATTCACAATAATCCTGTCTTCCAATTATACAGGCGGCCAGCACTGCCTGAACCTGGCATTAACATGACTAAACTGAGTAACTGCAGACAACTAACAAAAATCACACAATTTGAAAAAAAGTCCTTGCTTCGGAACTTAAAATACAATGGTACATCTGAAATTATTTTACCATTTCCTATTATTTTTTGAAGTAAATATTTTAAACACACTAACTAGAAAGCACATATGTTTTTAGAGGTTTAGAAACTCTTGATTTCAACATTACCTTTGCTGTTGCCATCTTCACCAGTTTCTTCTTCTTCTACTTCTTCAACATCTTCCATATCCTGCTGATCAAGTTCAGACTGTTCTTTGCTATTAGAAATATTCAACAACAGCATCAAGAAGTTAATTTTATAAAATACTACAGTGAGCCTAGCTCAAACTAGAGATTATGTGGGTAGAAACAAACTGTTGCATCTTTTCATCTATGACAAACCAGTCTTAATAGCCAAACAAAACCAAATTTGTCTTCACAGCAGTTTCACATTTGACAAAGCCAGCAAGGTTTAAAGAATTAGCAATTTTCCAGAATTACAAAGTTTCCTTTTGTAAAGAATTCCTTCATCTCCTGTCCTTATCAAAGGACAGGAGATGAAACAAACCAGTCAAAGCCTCCTTCTGCTCCACATATCTTCCTTAAGATGTGCAGGCCTTGAAAACTGTGAGTAGGATCACTTAAACTATACTTCAAATTGCCAAAAAAATCAGAGCACTCGAAGTATAGAAAAAAACCTATAGTGTAACAATAGGAATGGGAAATACTATCTGGTTTTCCTCTCCAAAATTCCAACTAACACAGAAAGTTGACACGTGCCTTCTTCCACTTTTATCATTACTTACAAATAAGATCACAAACCTATTTATCATGAGCAACACAAGCTTTTCTTCCACGTGCTATAAACCTCGGCTCTTACCACAGTGCTCAAGGTCAGTATCTAGACCTGCCCATCCAGTATCTGGAGAGCCCAACCATGTCTAGTACGGCACAGAACACACTCAGAGCCTCAGTAACACACAGATTTTACTTACTTGTCTATGTCTGCCATTCTGCTAGATTTCAAACACTAGAGAAAAAAGAAAAAAAAAACCCACATAAGAACAGCAGCACTAGATTTCAGTTACAAACTCTAAGATTACATGCCAAAATACTAAAAGAAACACAAATCATGTCAGATTTATGAAACATGATAAATACATATTACAGTCTGAAGAGTGGCACATCTCCCTTGCACATTTTGAGCTCTCAGCCTAAAACATACAGAAATATTGAAAAACTTTGTTCTAGTTTAGTACCTCTACATCTACTCACATAAATTGAAGTACCAAGTACCAGAAAAATGCCATGTTGAGTTTTGGATCTACGGACTGTACTAATATCACTGACTGAAAATTACTCTTAAGTGTAAAATTGGAATATAACCTGCGAAAAACTGAAGCAAAAAGGGTGCTGGTAACTGCTTACTCATTTCCAGCATGTGATTGCAGACGGAGCATACTTACAGCTAAATCAATTCAAGAATGAAGATGCCTTTTTGTGGCTTTACTTTTAATCTCAACTTTACAAAACAAATCCAAGTAGCTCCTCAGAATATCCACAATATTGCAACACTTTACCAAAAAAAATTTCATTCCAGGTGCCAGGCTATTTAACATGAATAATTCCCACATCCTGAATGATCATAATTTTTAAAATATCTCAGTATAATCATACACATATTCCATACACAGTAACTAGAAACATTTAATATTGAGACTATTGCAAATCTTGCATACCATGAAGAACCTATGTTCTCAAACATATTACAAAATGAGTAATATTTTCTACCTGCAAAAAAGTACTTAGGAGTCTAGTCTCCAAAAAGATGTTTTAGGTAACTTGAAGTCTAAGACAATAGCATGCACAAGAAAACACTGTTCCATTACTACCATCTGCCAGTAATTCAGGAGGCTCCAACTGCCAGGAATAATTCACTGGCCCCGAAAGCAAGGAGTTGAATGCTTTAGAGCCTCCAGTTTTCCTGCTGTACTGTAAGCTAAACAAATTCAAGTTTCCATCAGGGATTTCAACTCCTTACAATGCATTCAAATGGGAACTTCAGCAAAGTGTTGGATGGATGTGTTCCAGAAGAAGTGAAAACTGCATTTGATCTGTCCAAAGTGTAGCACAAAAACACAATCCCAGTAAGATCAGAACAGTAACAGTCAATATGAAGAAACATGCTAGAATCTAAACTTCAGAATTAAACACCTACAATTTATGTAAATATAATCTATTTTTTTTCCCGGTGTCATAACTACTTCCCAACAATTAAATGGAAAGAAAGGATCTGATATTCTGTTTTAGGACCACAATTTCAAAGTGCCAAATAAAGCTCTAGAATGTAATCAAAAAGATTCAGTTCCCTAACATGCAGAAAAACTAGAGAACCAAGTACTTGTCCATCTATTTCAGAAAAATAACTTCAGTACTTGCTAATAAATAGAATGGCAGCTTAGCTGAAACCAAAGAACATCTAACAATTCAGTAAGGAGAATTACAGTGATATTCTTGACTCATTTTATTCAGATCACATTTGCTTGTCTTGTAATTTCAGTTTTACACATGTAACAATTCCCTATAAGAATTCCAAAGACTCTCCTTTGAATATCATTCTTGAAGATAGCACAGACTGAAGACCTACAGAAACTGAAAGCATACTACAATTACAATTCTCATATACAGGTCCCTCTTCTACTTGAGCAATGCAAAAATTAGCATTATTTTTGATGTATACAACACTGTATCCATGAAAAATACATAACCTTCTCCTTACACACTTCCTCTTAACTTGTTTTTAATGCAGGACCATTTCAAGGAGACTGATAGTATTACTGTGCAAAAGAACGTAAGATACAGAGCTCACCTGTCTTTCATACATTTTTCTGCAAATGCAACATAGTGGTGCTTCTAGCACAGACCAGCACTTCCTTTCTCTGTTCTCCCTATCAAAAAAGCTTCAATTTCCATAAAACAAAAGTTAATTCTTTCAACAAAGGTGTGACCAGTGGCAGCACAACCCCTGTGGTCTCTCCCAAGTCAGTGGGCTAGATGAAACAGCAGCTGAAACAACTTAAAGGTTTTCTGAAAGACATCAAACTTCCAGTTAATTTAAACATTTTCTTCCTAAATGAAGACAAGCTTGGCTATGAAAAATGATGCCTAAAAACTTTAAGAAGCATCCAGCCCATCTCCAAAAAGGGCCATTAGCCAATATCTTGGAAAAAAGCAATGACATGGTAAGCATGCCCCCAAGAAACACTTTTAGCTTTCAATCACATTCAGAAAAAACACACTGGCTCAGTAGTGCAGGCATTTGACAATGTCATAATTTTTTATTTCATAAGCTAGTCCTCCTTTTCCCCAAAATCACACAGGTAAGCTGATGATATCACTCAAGTTTTTGAGTTGTAATATTCAGGTCAGAGATCAGATCTAAGATTTTTCTACACTACACAACTGTGTAGCAGAGGACACAGAAAGCAATCTGGTGTTACCTAATTCCTCACTGGGCCCTTGTTTTCAGCTCTGAACAACTACTTGTCCTCACAAACTTTCATCCATCCTTTCGTTGTTCATCCTCTTTCCAAGATGACTTCTGACAGTGCTAAAGGCATTCATCTACAGCACCCTGTGGGACTCCAGCATCTGCCTCTCTCTCCTCATTGCAATGGGCAGTTATCACCCTCTGCTTCTGGCTCTCAAACAACCCATGCAAGCACTGTATGTTTTCAAATTATGGCCCAGTTTACTCAAAGACTTTGAATAACATTCTTCAAAGATTTTTTTGAAATTAAAATAGACTGTATCAAGCAGCTGTCAACTTCCAAGCCTCCCTCTAGTGTGTTTCTCTCTCTCTCATCCTTGCAGCAGTCTTTTACATGTCCAATCCTTTAATCTTCCCTCCACTTGTTACACAACTCAGTATCAGAATGTACACAGTTGGAAGAGTTATTCTGCAAACTGAAGAGATACTAGTGTCTGTCATGACAATTATCTGCCAGCTCTAGACAACTGTTCTTGAGTAAGGAGACAACAAGGCACTGCCAAGAAAACTCTGCTGGCAGACATTTAGGCTAATCTGTGCAACCCACTAACACGGAAGAGATGTAGCTGTATCACATTTTGTTTACTGTAATTTACTTAAACAACCATAAGCTTCTCTGCAAACACAGCTCTACTGGCTAAAAAAACCTAAACAGAAACAAAAACACTGCAGAAAAGCACTGAGAAAATGTATTCCTCAAGAGCAAACAATCTCCATTGTCTCTGCACAATGCCCAGTTCAAGGTCCTGGTCTAGTCTTCAGAGTTTCAAATACACTACATACCACAATCAGTAACATCAGAATACATCACTGCTGTATTTATTTTGCAGCACCTCTCCAACACTAAATATTTAAATATAGAACTCGTATCACTTCACTTTCCATAAGACACAGCTGTCCTTCCCAGTTCATTCATAGGTGCATTTAGGTTCATAAACACCAGGTGCACCTTGCCATGTGAGCAACAAAACCAATAGCATCACTCCCTGAAATAATGGCAGGGAGACACCAGTTCACCAGTCGTCAATGCAGGATTACAACAAACCTGGCTATATCTGATGTATTACTTCAAGCCTCAGTGTCTAGGTGATTGTTTTGGACTAAGATACTGCTTGGAATCTAGGCCTTCCAACTGCATGAAGAAGTTTAGAAGCACAATAAAGGGTAGTCGACATCCCTGTATAAAATCAGCATGCAGAAAACACCTTACTAGTAAAATATTTTATTTCCCTGTTACTTCAACAGCTACAGCCACTGTTTAAATGAAGTAGAGTGCATTGTAGTCAAATACAGAGAGCCCACAGGCTTCACTTACAATGTTTTGCTGCTCATTGTAAAAATATGCAGAAGAAAAGCAACAGTTATTTTTTCAGGGATGGAAAGAATGTGTAGGAAGTTTGTGCTACAAAAAGAAAGCAAAAGTACAGAAAAGCAAGCTACAGTGAAAGTTTCCTAAAGGTCTTTCATACAGGTACCTTAAGCCTGCCTGCATCACAAGAAAGCATGTTCTTTATCAAAATGGAAAGGTTAGAAGACTTAATCAGGCACTAGTTTACCCACAGTTTTGAGTGCATCCTGCAGAATTACTAAAAGTTAGCAAACCCCTCCAAAAATTTAAAGCTTATCAAAAGCATGTAACAATTTTCTATTTTCATCAGGCTTAAAGGACACTTGATGTTGTTAAACTGTCATGTTCTTCAAGAAACGGAGTTTGATACATGCAGAATGTTCATGTGCTCATCCTCAAGTTAGTCATTAGTGAACTTTTAGTTTTCAAGGGTTATCATTTCTTCACTAAGTGATTTGACATAAGTGAAGACAGAAATGCAAACTCTAAGTGTTCAGCACTTCTTAATCTTTTCTTTATCCACACAGAAACTGATCTGAATTTGCACAGAGGCACTAGCCATGTTACAGCTAGGATGCAGGCTTTGGTGAGAAGCCTTTTCTGTTTCAGATCAGCTTTCTGAGTCCCAAGTAAGCACACCACTATTAGATTACCCGGACATCCGCTTGCCCTCAGGAAGACAGGTCACAGCGAGGTGAATTACAAGTCTGCTGAGGCAGCAAGACGTTCCTGAGACACAGCTCCTCCAGCAAAGTAACAGCATTTTTGTACAAGCCCCAAGGCTGGCAGGCTGACAGCACATCTCAGCAGTTCAGCATCTCTGAGTGTACCATACCACAAACAGTTCCCATACCTTCCCTTTCAGGAAACACCTCTTCCTCTTCTCTAGACAAATTGCTCACACAGTTACCTTGGAATAGCAATTAAAAGGAAATTTTCAAGTTGTTCAAGAGCCACAAACCAGACCCCAGCTACAGCCAAGCCTTATTAAGTCACATTTTTAAAAGAAATTATCCTTTTGCCCAAACTGATTTCCTCAGAAGTCAGAAACTGAGAGCACTACAAACACAAGTCAGCTTGTCCACAGAGTAGCATATCAGCCTCTTCCTATCCCTGACAAGCCTTGGGAAACTGAAAGCAATACACTAAAAGAAAACACCTAAAACAAATGAGCCCTATGCAGGATTCAGAAGCTGCAATGTAAGGTAACAAACTAAGCAGTGGACTAAGATGTCAGCGAAGAAAAGAAGTCCAGCTGGAGGACAATTGGTTGCATTAAAAAAATCATCAGGATTAAGTCTGGTAAACTATTTGCAATGTGTGCAGAAACCAAAGGTGCCAAACAAATGACATCATACCAGCCAATTTCAACTATCACTTAAGACTGGGAAAATCAAGAGCAGTACATTTACTAGAAGTTACTTCTAACTCATGTTCTTGCCTAGAATTCCAAGACAACTTGTAAGATTTCTCCGTACATAATCATCATTAAATTAAAAAAAAACCAAAAATTAAAATAGTGCAGAGACCCATGAGAAAATACTCTTTGACTGCAGATGTTCAAAATAATTGTCTGGGGTAGTTTGCTCAAAACCTCTAACCGAGGTTCATAACTTTAAAGAGCTCAGATGCTCTGCACAATGATCTTAACGGTGCTTTCCAATGTAAACAATTAGGGAAGAACCGAGTGAATTGTTTAAAAAGTGCACAGTAAATGGTACAGAGTTTCACACTTCAAATGTCTTGGTACTACAACCCAAAAAATGCATCAGTCATTCCAAAACTGTTAGCAGAAGCAATGGTAACAATCACCAGGTAGGAAAATTGTTATGAGAAAAGATCATACAGTTCTGTAGTAACTAGAAGAACATTTAGCTCTTCTTCAAAAAGAAAATTGAATCATTCACTATATGCAAAAGACATGCACAGCTAACAGCAGAAATGCTAACTGGCATGGCAATACATGAGAATCTTTAGTAGAAGCTGAAGTAAGGTGTCCTGACAAAGCAGAAAAGGGTAAGAAATTTGGACAAGAAGCAGTGTTTCACACAACACACCCAGAACTTCTAGCTATACACATGAGCTTAAATATTCAAGATGGGAAACACTCATATCACCACATGAGAGATACATTCCTTTCATAAAGGGAATACCCAGTTTTTCTTGTGAATGATCTTCAAGTCAGAGGAAGCAAACCCTGCTGGAAAAGCTTATTGTAGTTCTTCCTTAGCTATGCATAACCCCATACCCTCTTCCTTTCACCAATGTCTAAATTATAGTAAGTTTAAAAATGTTCAAAGCATGTCTTTGTACAGTGTTAGACCCTCAGTTACACAAGTAACAGTAGGGTCAAGAGACAGAGGCTGCCACAGGCAAGTACTTTTCAGAACAACTCATGAAAAGCGTTACACAAGTTTGAAGTTACTGTGAAACTACTGCTACATCTCACTTATGGTAACACAGCAAAATTCAGAATCTGGCTGTAGAGAACAAAAAACACTAAAACATGATAATGCTAAATCAAATAACAGCACAACTGAACACAATTGAAACTGCTCTCTCCCCTTCAAGAGGTATTTTTTGCACTACCTAATAACTCCTGAGGTAAAGGCATCAACTTAAACCATTTGCCAATGCAATTATTTCACTAGTGCTTGCAGGTCTCTGCACAATACATGTATACATGTTACAGCATGAAAACAGTTTCCACATTTCAACTAAAAATTACATTGCCCTGCTTACACTTGTATGAGTGCCAGTTGATGGGAAAAAGTCAAATTCTGCAAAACAAAACACAGGGATAAATTATATATAGAAGTAATATTATTACTGAGCTATTAGTAACTGCAGGGTTTGTTTTCATTCACATGGAAACCCATTCTAGGCTTCCCCTGAACTGATTTTTCAATCACAAAATGACGATTTATCAACAAATACTGAACTCCTGTCTTTGTAGTATTTTTACTGCACTTTAGATAGTGCCTGTTTACTCTTTCAGCAGAAAAGAGCCTCCATACTGAGGAGATGGACTACAAAATTTCAAATTACAATCAGGACTAAATTATATCTGCATGCTTGTCTATGTTACTGACCTGAGCTCCCTGATCATCTTCTAAAAATAGGGTAATTAGCACGCAATGTTGCCTTTGTTCTGAATGCCAAGATTCTGTAGCAGAAAACCTAACAATTTTTACTTAGAACAATCTTTCATTATTAGAACAGTAACTAGTTTAAATCCAAACTTGGTAAAAATTAGCAAGTATCTTTATTATTTTTTTTAACAAACTACCCAGTATAGCTTTTTATGGTTTTACTTTCCATCATGGATAATGGGGAAAACAGCAGCCATCTTAGAGGGTTAAAATCAAAGTCTTAATGTATTAAGAAATGTTTGAAATTTCCTAAGACAGTACTTCTCAATACAGTTCATGTTGGTACAGGTATTCAGTTTGTTAAAAACTGGCAAAGTAATAAAAAAATAATTGTGTTTTAACAAAGTTGTTCAGGTAGCAGGATGCACTCCAACAGTTAAAAAAACAAACCACTTGTGAATGCCACAACATCAAACAATGGGAAAGAGAGCATTAACTGGCTGCCTAGATCGCCACATAATCAAACACAACCATATTGGCAATTACGTTGCTATCTGCAAAACTCACATGCTGCAGCATGAAAAGTTTTTATCCAATTTGACTTCAAAAATATCTAAGCATCCTTATGGGAAAAGAAAATTAAAAAACACTGAAAAATATGTACAGGTTTCAGAAGTGTGCTTTTGCTAGAATATCTGATGAATGCAATTTCAAATTGATTCACTAACCAAGAAGCCACTGAAATTCCTAAAATGTATTAGCAACTTCTTTGTTAGCTTCCATTCAGTATTTTTTCCATGAAGCCAGGCCACTATTAAAATACCAACTTTAAAACACCCAGTTTTCAACTACCAAGTTAGTGTGCACTAAAGAAAGAGAACACAACCACAACTTTTAACACATTTTGGAGGCTGTTGGGATGTTACAACCGGCACTAAAGACCCAACAGAAGAATGCCCATGGTTGTGATTTCAGCCAGGCACTGTCAAATGAATACAGGTGCAGTTTAAAAAGCAATTATAAACTTGTAGTAGAGAAATTGAACCAAGGAACTTGAGCACTGTTAACAAAGTTATCTTCAGAAATACTCCCTTGCGAATTTCACTCATCTCGCCTTTGGCATCAATGTAGAAGAATGTAATACCTCCAAAACACTGAAGATGGTGGTAAAATAATCAAGAGGCTGTGTTATGAAGATCTCACCAGTTCAAGCATAGCAAGCATGTTTCTGGTAAAGCTACCCTGCACACACAAGAAACAGCATAAAGCACTACAGTAGCTCACACTTAAACATTCAAAGATGAGTAATTTCCAAAACTGTAGTATCACGAATTAACAACCGCTTAAAGGGTGGCCCAAGTGAGGCAAAATAAACAGTATTGAAATCTAAAGTAACAAATCGAAAAATGCAATTCCAACTTAATTTAGAGGTCAAAAACCTGCTATGTAAAGACATATTTAATGACTTGCAGCCTCCCTCAAGACTTCTACTCAACATGCAGAAGTGGCAAGATCTGAAACAAATGCATAGTGACTAAAACACACAATACAAAATATGATCATTGTGAACTTCCGTAATGCATCCTTAATGAACATACTGCATTCACTGCTTAACACTGAAGAGAGGAAGCAGCTCAGTTAAGGACCTAGCAACATGAATACCTGAACAACAGAAGAAGTTCACATTTTATATGAATAGTACTTGAGAGGAGTGCAATAAGAAATTACACAAAAATACGTACATTAACAAGAAGTTCAGAACAAACTGATTCAAACTTGGTTTCAATATGAACAATTTTTTTCAGGTACCCTCTCTGTGTTTCTCAACTTAACTTTTCAATGCCTGTCAGGTTTTTAACTAGAGCGTAAACTAAATCAAAACTTGCCCTCATGGGCAAGTCATCCCACAAGAAATCTGAAAGAATTGCTTCTCCTTCCTTTAAAACACTGCATATTAAACAATACCTAAATAAAGCAGTGGATTGAACCAATCATCGTGCAGATGCTCAGAAAAGATAACAACCATTTATGTTTCTAACCTGGGTCTTAGAAGTCTAAGGGTTTGTCCATTCCAGATTTCAGGCATCCACTACATCAAATCTCTTAACAAGAATCTCTAACAATTGGCTCATTCTAGTATCTCTCATGTTTTGGGTTCAGGTTTCTTTGTTGGTTGTTTGTTATTTGGGTGGTGGTAGAGACAGTTTTTTAAAGAATAAACGTAAAATCATCAATTGAATGCTTCAAAGCTACAGGTACATCCAAAACCCAGAGTTTTTGTATCTAAAATTTGTTTTCACCTTTTGAACGTAAAAACCTACCTAGGAGAAACTGGTAGTACTTTGTTCTATAGTCCTCAAAGACCAGGTGAGACAGTTGATGCGCAAACTGTCTATTCATTATGGCATGTCAAGGTTTAAACTGAGACATCACCATTGCAAGTCATGTCTGTGCAGACGTGAATTTAAGCACACAGACCCCAAATGCATCTGTATTTTCCATTACTGAAATCTAAAGAGCTTTCCATCTAGAAAAGACCTGCAGTTTAACCTTTGACAAGTAGTTAAGATGCAGATAATGTCTTCATTTAAGCAGATGATGCGAGTTCATTGAAAAGATGAATCTTTCAGGAAAATACAGGTTACTTCCTATCTTAGAATACTTATATTTTTAACTAAGTCTAAAGCATCAAAGATAAATTGGTAAACTCTTTTTTAAAATGTAACTGAAGCTTTATACTGCAATATGTGAAGTCTTTCTGAAAACTTAAGGTCAAAAGCTATGACTAAATACACAAGGCTATATCAGTAATTTGGTTTTTTCCTTCTGCATTAACTTTGCTGATTCAGAAAATAATAGAATCATTTTGGGTAGGAAGCCCTCAAAGCCCTCGTATGTTGCTTCTAAATAGCTTATTTTTCAGAAGGTCATCAAATGAATCCCCAAGCAACTTTTGTGATGCCTTCCAGGCATGTCTGGTTTTCTAGACAAATACATTATGACACCAGACCTGCTCTCCAGATTAACAATGTTGGGTGATGAGGAAATGCACTAACCTCTGAGCTGAGTGAGAATCAGCTAGATTGAATTAGCTTTAATTATAATCACTTTTGAACGCTAAGTGATTTACAAATGAAAACTGACCTATAAGCATTAAACCCATCATCACAACTCTTTCTTGGATTAAACACATACTGTGAAGTTGCACTCTATTATTTACTAGCCACTTCCCTAAGGAGAAGCTCGATGGAATGCAGTTGCCCAGACCAGTTGAGAAGATTCCTCCAGCTGTACTAAAATAAAACCAGCATTAAAAAGTCTCCCTTCTGTCTGCAAAGTTCTGTCTTCTGTGTAAATGGCAATTAGTACCTCACAAATACCAAAGCACTCCCAGGTCATGGAAAATCACAGAGCTGAAGTTCCACTGAATGCATATACAGATGAAGTGAAACACACAGGCATTGAAAGGACACCTGCATCTGCATTTTCTACAACCTGTCCAATTCCTGCAGTTTCCCTTAGAATCAGATCTTTAGTTAAAGATATGTCATGTTTGCACCTGTTTCACTAGAACCTGAAGATGAGCTGCATTATAACTACATTAGCAAAAAGGTGATGATATCAGAGACATGGTTTATTATACCTGTTGTTCTACTGGAATAAACTGGCTTTTACCAAAGGATTGAACCAAAATTCAAAACAAGATTCTTGTCTTATTCCCCCTAAGATTTTTCACAACTGAAATTAATATCCTCAAGCTATTTTATTCCCTGAAGGAGAACAATTTCTGCCATGATGAGTCGAGCTCTTCCTGTTACATTTGCTTTAACTTTTAGGAGCCCAGTGAATAAACAGGTTTTTATCCAATGGGTAAGCTAAAGTTTCCTCATAGATGTGGAGTTCTGTATTAGTGGACACAGCCTGGAAGATCCAAGTCTCAGTCAGGGTTGTGAAAACTCTTAACAAAGGTTCATTACACCATGCCCACAGCACCTTGGTTTCAGTTTCATTTGTTCATGCTTGAAGCTAAGAAAAAAACACACTAACCCTTTCCAGGGCGCTCAGTAAGCAGGTCACCACAACAAGTCCCCCACCTGTTTACAGGAATAGTTTCTGAGTGAGGCAGGGGCTAGATGATGCACAAGAATGGTAGGAGCATTACTGTGTACATGTAAACAGTGCTGCAGCAGATCTGGCACTTCTGGCATTTCTTGCAACACTGGGCTGGCAGCACAAATGCAGCACAGTACTTCTGCATGCTTCCAACACTCACTTCCTAGTCCTGTCAAAGTTAGAGAAAGACCAAGAGCTCTGAAAAACACCAATCCACCACCTGTGCACAGGACCAACATTCTAAAATACTCTGTCCTCAGAAACCACCGAGTACATGATATCCAAGACTTGTCATAAAGCACAGAAAAAGTGGGGACAGTAAGATTGCTAACATGTATCACTCTCAAGGGACTAAGTGGGACACACACACAAGCTCAGGTGTCAGTGGCCTGTTCGAAGCACTTGTATCAATGTTTCAGGTACCCAAAACCTGAGAGGCCTCAACTTTTGTCTGGTACGGAAGCATCCAAGTCACTTAAATCTCCATGTATGTTTATTTTAAACGCTATCTTCCCCTAAGGATTAATATGATTTCTAGATTTACAATTTCTAGATTTACAAGAGACTGGAAACCACTCAGCCTGCTTCAATCAAAGTACAGTGCTTCTCTCATTCTTTAAAGAGTACCATTGTAAAATGGGCACAGCAGGAAGGCTGCTAAAAAGCTACTAACATTTTTGTCAAAAATACCTTCAGCAGTTCACAGCCTTAGACCTTAACTCGTCTCTTAAGTTTCATTGCATGACTGTAATTAAAATTATCAGGCACTATCTCCTGCCTGATTAATGTTGGATCTACCAGCAGATGTTAAAATCCCAGGAGGGGCCAAGCAAAGGAAAGTATTTGTCATACCTTGCAGATAGTGTGCACACTTCTCTTACCTTCACAAATGAGTTAGAACAGTAAATATTAAGTGTTATCATAACAAGGTTTCAAGCATATACCTAACTGCAGTGAGCTTGGAGATAAACTGTGGAAGGTGCTGCTGTATTACTACTATACCAGTTGCTTCAAAAAAGGTTTGAGGTTTTTTCTGCAAGCAATCGAAGTAGGTTTTTTTATTCAATATCGAAAGCCTCACAAGTATCGGCAGTATAAGTCCCCTAAGCATTCAAAACGGAACAGAGTATGTTTTCTATGTTCATAGATCTAGATGAATGCCGAACACAAGATAATACTTCCACCTGTAGTTACTAAATCTTCCAGGCAGTTTCTCAGCCTTCCTTGGGAACACAAATTTGAGCGATACCAGCTAAAGGCACCCGGAGAAGCGACATGTTGAACTCCGGGCCACCACTTTACCCTGAGGCAGGACGCGGGCGCTGCCCGTTCGCTGGCTGAATCTCTGGGTCCCCCTGCCAGCAGCACAGCACAACAGACCCGCGCCGCGGCTCCGCACGGGAGCGGGAACAAGGCGCGGAAGGCGGCACAAGGCCACGGCGCGCTGCCGTTCGCCGCTCCCCGCTCCGCATGTGCGCACACACCGCGCGGGCCCCGCGCCGGACCGGCACCGAGCCCCTCC
>VXBR01008447.1:138718-185954 GCA_013400215.1 Cisticola juncidis | reverse complement strand
CCCGGCAGGTGCGGCCCCGCCGGGAGCGGCCCCGCCAGGGCCCGCCCGCCAGCCCGGCTGCGATGTTCCCCCCACTGCTTCGGTGCCGCCCGAAGCCCGAACTCGGGAGGTTGTGAAGCATAAATAGAAGTTACTCGGGCAGGTAAACTCTATTCACACGGGCCACAGGTACCACAAACCCTCAGTCAGTACTAGCTTACCTTGAAAGACCAAGCTGAGCGCCGTGGTGTTTCACCAGAGTTTCGACCATTTCTGCCTGGGCTGAGATGAACAGCCAAGAGGCAGCCACAGCTTCAAGCCTCCCATTTTGGCTTGCCGTACTCGCCTGCCAGAGACCTGGTCTCCTGCAAGTGTCGGTCATGCCTGACTTCGAGTTCCCAACAAAGCCGTTCCTAAAACGGATTCCTTTCTAGGGCTTCTCTCCCATGCTCGTGGTCTTGAGTAATAGCATGGGGCACACTTGGAGAAGACATCTATGATCTACACTAAACTTGGGGAAATGCAAATGACTTTGAGACTTCTAGCTCCCCTTGGCTGGAATGAGCCAATAATTCCAAATAAAATTAGGTGGGATGGCCAGACGCATGGTGTAATGGCCTAAGAGCTGTTTGCTGAGGATATATTGCAAAATACTTAATGTGTCTTCTTTAGAATTCACCAAATTCTTCCATCTACTTGTCTAAACAATTTGAAGCCTAAATGTATCTATTTAAATAATGGAAATGACAACAGAAAGCAAAAGAAGAAGAAATGTGGTGAATCTGCCAAGTATCTGCGACACATTCTATATTAAGAACAAGGAAATTATAAAGGATTCTATTCTGTATGGTGCCACACCAACTTTGTTCCAGTGTTTGGAACAACCTCAACCCCCAAAAACAGATGTCTTTGTGGCAAATAAATCCCATCTGCAAGACAGAAGTTTATGGAGAGAACTTAAGGATGCCCTCCTATTCTCCAGCACACTGAATTTTTAAAGGTGGGCTTCTTTATATCGCGCAATTTTAAATAGTTTGAAACCACACAGCTGTAAGGAGGAAAAAGAAGGATCCAGGACAAGGGTCGCACAGCATAGTCCAACTGATAGAAATTAGGGAGAAACAGAGATGGAGATGCCACATGATTCTAAAATTAAAATACCTGTACCCCCACTTGCAACCCTACTAAAGCTGTACTGGATTTTAATGTCTTATTTATCTGAAGTGTCTGGTGCTTGGGAATATGAAGAGGGCAGAGATGTACAAGAAGGCATTTGGTAAAAATGAGCAGTCAATTGTTGTTATTGCTACAACAATTAAATGCCATTGCAGGCGTTCCCTTTATTCAATCAGCTGAAGTGGTAATCGACTGTAAACAAGTGATTCACCAGTCAGTGGCTCGCCTTGCTTGTCTTTCTGAGATTTACCACCTGGTGACATGCAGAGCCCTGAGGTGACACCCAGTGACCCCTGTGAAGGGCTGCAGAAAAGGAGACATGCAGAAGGCAGCAGTGTGGAGTAGAGGGCATAAGGTGGTCAACAGCCACAGTTAAAGACTGGGCACAGGTCTAAGTATGTTGTCTAATCTGGAAACATACATCTAGGTCGGATGGAAATGTCTTTTCAACCAGAATTCAGAAATGTCTTTTGGGGTTTTGAATTAGTCAAATAAGTCAGCCCCTTCTCATGAGACAAAATAAAACCAAAGTCCTTAAACAAGGGCTCTTTAGCAGTTTTTGAAGAACAACAGTTATGGAAACATTTTTCAATAAAAAGCAGTTTATGTGAAGGGTTAGAAAAGGACAAGTGTCAGGATATAAGGACACAACTCCTGCTTCCAACATGGCTCCTGCCATCACAGATGTGTGGAAAGAGGAAAAGACAAACTTACTTCTTACCTGAATTGTATGTACATGTAAGCTTTGTAGTTTGACTTGTTTTGCTGTCAAAAGGTTCAGCTTATCCTAACATTTGTACAGTCACGAAAATTATATAAATAAACTTCAGTTAAACTTGAGTTTTAATGGCTGATATATTTTTCTTTGCTTTTTGTGTGTTTCCGATGAGCATTCTGTGTAACTTGCAGTTTCGGACTGTCTGGATAGTTGAAGTACTGCCTTGGAATTGCACAGAACATCAAACTAATGCCATATTTTGAATAATGGGAATAAAATCAGAGAATAATAATAAAATCTGAGAATACCTTAGATATTGAAATGAATATATTTTCCTTGTAAACATGTCGTGTGGGGTTTTTAAGTATTTCTTCTTGAAACTTTTTAAAGTCTCATAACGTGTGTAAGAAACATTCAGGTGGTCATTGAGTGCACAGAGATGCACTGTTCTCTCCCAGCTGGGACAAAGAGCCTTGATAAGAGACTCTAGGAGAACTGCCCTATGGCATAGAAGCTGGGATATGTCTTCTGGGGACAGTGTCTTGAGGTCACATTGCTGCTCCAAATCAGCAGAAGAAGAGTTTGAATCAGGTCCCCCACGTGCTTGTTGGGTGCCCTACACGTGGAGCTGTACAATACCAAGGAGTCTGACCTCTCCCTCAGTGCCGAACCCTTGTCAGGAGTGCTCCCTTCTGCACCCTGCCCCCAGAGCTTGCATCACTGACTCAGTCGTTGCCTGTGGAGGGGGGCTCAAGCAGAGACTGTCTCCAGGAGCCTGGAGGGCACCCAGGGATGGAGGACAGCTCTGGGTTTGTAGGTGGAGGGCCCTGAAGAAGGTCGAGCACTGACGCTGTTGCAGGAGGCTAAACCAGTATTTCTGTGACAGCCTGTTGCAACAGACGAGTTTGGCACTGAGATCCAGGCTCAATCTTGCTAAGCACAGCACCCAGCGTGCTTGTGGTGCATTCAGACTACAGCCAAGCTAAAGCAGCTGTGCCCTAGCTTAGAAAAATACGTTGGTCATAAAGTTTAGTATGCTTACAATGATTACTTATGATTACTTCAGATCAAGAACCTCACTGTAGCAGGTGATTCATTGAACAATAAAGCTGCTTTCATTCTCTTTTGTACTACTAGAAAAATGCCAAAGGTCCTTAGTATGAACCTGGAAGTGATTACCTGAACACCTAGACACCCTTTCAGACTACTAGGCACAGGTTTGGCACCTAACAGAGGCTCAGTTTTACAGGATTCATGTCCTGCTCAGTTTCACAGGATTCATGTCCTGCTCAGCACTGCAAACTTGCAATGTATGAAAAGCTGTGACGACACATTCTCTTCTGATCATGGCTGATTTCATAACCGCTTGCCCTGACTGTTTTCCAAAGGACCAACTGCCCAAGGTTACCCTCTCTTGAAGTCTTGTTACCCTCTCTTGAAGTTGGCAGATGTGAACACTGAGTTAC
Source organism: Cisticola juncidis (assembly GCA_013400215.1). NCBI lineage: Eukaryota > Metazoa > Chordata > Aves > Passeriformes > Cisticolidae > Cisticola > Cisticola juncidis. The sequence continues at coordinate 182,615 of VXBR01008447.1, read as the reverse complement.
AGCAATGGGTGATATGAGCACTCCTTGTCTACTTGTGTCTCTGGTAGCTGGCAGAACTACAATCACCATGGAAGTTATCATCAGTCACTGGAAATGAGAACACTCACTGAACTATTTACAGAGCAAAAGCTCCAAATGTCACAAAGAGATGCCTTTTCTTCAGTATGATTTCAAACAGCACTGAAACCCTGTGCAGAACTACTGGGTTTATCAGTACACAGTAGAAACAGAGAATCCAGAGTATTCCTTTAAAAAGACTAGATTGCTTTCTTGTGGCTAAAAGCAATTCTCTCAACTCTTACTGGATGATTATTCCAAATTACGTGGCTAGACAATGAATGACACAGCACAGACCTGGTTAGTTTTTCCATGTATTGTTTACTTTTTGAGGAGCTACTTGTTTTAGAAAGGAAAACACATCATCCCAGAAAGCAAGTCATAGTTTAGAAACAGTGCCACAGGCAGTGTAGAAAGTTCTGCTGAATTAACACATAGCAAATCATGCAAATCCCCCTCCAGAGCTGAGTGAAAAGCTCTCATAGGTTTCTGGTTTGCACTTCTGCTTTTGTGAAATGAGTGCAAATTTTCCCTCAGTGAACACAGGGATAGCAGGAAACTAAAGAAATGCAGTGTATGAAACCTTTGACTTACTGTAATAAAAGGCAAACAAAAATTACATGATTTAAAAAAAGTGAAATTCTGAAATTATACACTTTTTGATACAATAAACTAACATCTGTCATTTTCAATGTTTTTTACTGTTCAGGGACTAAATCATGACCCTTACATTAGAGGGATTGCTCATAGATATAGAAGGCAGAAATGAAAACTAACAGGAAGAAAAAAAAAATAAAACAAAAAAACCCACCCCAAAACCTAGATGAGAGATAGAGAAAATAGGGATGTGGTGTGTAGTGATAAACTGGGGAAAAAAAATATTCAGGTGTATTGAAAACAATGAAGAAATGGATGTACAATTATTTTAGAGCTAGTAAGATAGTACAGAGGTTCAAATCTCAAGTATGGCACACTTGGTGTTTTAGGGTCATTGCTGGGGGCTAGCACTCACTGCAGGTTTGGGGTTTTTTAAATATTGTACTTACTGTGAAATAATTTTATTGGGAAAAAATCAACAGTGCTAACTGAAAGATCACTGTAGAATAGACTTTTAAAAGAAGCTGTATGTGAAAACTGATGAATTATTAAATAACTACATTAGAAAAAATCTTTTTATAATATATGTAAATTAGCTAAATAATAAGAGGAAAAGAAGCTGTATCTCTTGTAGTGCCTTCAATTGGTGATGATGTGTCTAACACTAAGACCGTGTCTAACACTAAAACTATGTCCAGAGGGGTTCTTGTTTCTAGTATTATCACTTGATAAAATAAATGCCATGAAAATGGATAGTTATAGTCAAGGAGTTTGCTTTGGTCTGATAAGGATGGAAGTAATATATTGTTTAAAGGGTGTCCAATACCTTATACATAAAAGAAGGAAGCTCATTCCCTTAAATTACCATGTTTCTTCTTCAGGTTTAATGGTTTGGAGTTGAGTTTGCTCTGGTTTATTTTTTTCACAGTAAGAGACTATACTAGTCATGCCAGAACTCACTCTTGTTAAAGTGCCCACAGTAGCACCCTGGATATATATTCAGCCTCACAGTGAGGCAGGAAATGGTTTGGAGCCATATGAAAAGAAAGATAGTATCCCAAATAAGGGGGAAAAAACCAATAACCTGTTCTGGTGGGCAGAATTTGCTCCCTACTTTTTCCCCTCTAAAAAAAAAATCACAGATGGAGCAGTTATAAACATTCCATTCAGATCATCTTCAGTTGTTTAGTTTTATTCTTACTATTTCACTATCTCTTTATTAGCATTAATTCCAATGTTTACAATTAAAAATCATAATAAAGCCAAATCTTACATTTTATAATTTAAAAATATTAAAATAAAATGTTGACAGTTTTAGCACTTTTGTCCCATACAAACCTCAAGTTGAAACGTTTGCTAAGACTATCCCTTTTGGGGCAAGCAGTTTATTTTCAATCAATTGACAATTACAAATTTAATCTATGACCTTGACATTTAAAATAAAAGTTCTCAGCAGCTCTAGCTAGAGTATGACCTGGCACAGGAGACCTACTTCCTTCCTCTCTTATAGCCTGATTTCTCAGAACATGATGAACCTTCAATAAGCACAGACACAGACACTACTTGCTTTTCTCAATGCATTTTTCTAAGTCTTTGTTTTCTTTAGCAACATGAGCAAAACTTTTTTTTTTCTTTTTCTGAAGGCAGGTGCCTTGGCACCACATAGCAGTACAGAATACAAGTGGAAAGAATTGTCTGGAAGAGTTTGTATCACTGGGGTTCTCAGATACTTAAATCCTGATTACTGCAATAATCAAAGCACACTTTTGATCAGAAGATTCTGTTGGGTATTGATATTATTTAAGGCCCCCGTCTACCCACCTGAACTGATTTCTAGAGAGGTTTGCTTCTTGCTAGGGGTTTTAATCTGGAACATTGTGGAGAAAGTGATGTGGCTTGCCTTGTCCTCAGAATATTGACCCTAGCTGCGCTTCCAGGTGGACACCAAAGCTGCTGTCAGGGATGACGAAGTGTATGGAGTGTGTCCACATGACTGTGGATGAGAGCATGGAGGCCAGATGGGTTTGTTCTTGATCCCGCTGGTGAAGGGAAAAGGCTTGACGTAGAATGAATGAATCCTCTGCATCAACAAGTGGTTGTGCAGCCTGTGTCAATGAACAGGGATTTTTTTAATGAGTCTGGGCCCTTTGTGAGGATCAAAGATCATTGGGGAAGAGATAAGATCCCACCATAGTAGGCAGACCAAAAACATTTTTGCCAACAGGCTGGCCAATATGGTAAAGACATTTTGAAAATGGGAAGGGTGGGAGAGAGAAAGGACAACCACAGTCAAGTGAGGAAGGAATGAGCTGGGCTGACAAGTAAAACGTGGGGTGAACAAGAGAGACCTTGAAACAAGCAGTGCAGGACTGAAGGGGACCTTGAGCATACACACCCAAATAAGAAAGTGCTAAAATAACAACCGTATAAGGGAAGATCTCCCACATTTTTTGGTAAAAGGCCTGCTCAGGGATCTACTTAGATGAATCCCATAGAAGATGGGCCTGCAGAGAAGAGAGGTCCAGGTGAGTTGACTAATTTTTCAAGGACCCCATCCTCAAAGCTTGAGAACAGTCCATCCTGATTTGCAGAAAGCCAAACAAAGGTGGCAGGAGATCTTCATGGACAATGAGCTCCTGGAAAAACACTGTCATAGAAAGGAATCATCACAAGATATGGAAGTAGAGAAAGGTAATCTGTGAAGAATATAGAGATGCTGTCTGAACATGCAAGAATAACATTAGAAAAGGCAAAGCCTACCAGGACCTGAATCTGTTAAGGGACAAGAAAGGTCACCAGAAGGGCTTCTATGAGTGTCTCTGGAGGAAGGGCCCTCTTTAATAGGACAACAAATGACACAAAAATGGCCAAGATGCACAATGCCACCTTTGCCTCAATTTGCACAGATAAGATTTGCCTCCAGGACTTCCAGGTCCCTGAAGACAGGGTGAAAGTCTGGACCCAACAGCCTCCTGGGTTTTCTCAGGTCTAGGGAGGTGTTCCTTCCCCTCTGGTCTGCCCTAGTGGGATGTATCTGTAGTGCTGAGTCCTGTCCTGGGCTCTTCAGCAAGACATGGATATACATACATGGAAAGCTCTGGAAACCTCTGTCCTGATTAGGAGACTGGGGCATCTCTCCTATGAGAAAAGGCTGAGAGAGCTGAGACTGTTTAGTCTTGAGAAGGAAAGGCTAAAGGCAATTTTATCAATGTTTTTGAACACCTTCCTGGGGGCAATAAAGAAGAAAGAGCCAGACTCTTCTCAGTGGTGCCCAGTGAAAAGACAATGTGTGAATGGCACAGGATACCAGTTTGAATCCTTGGAGATACTCAAACCCCAACTGAGTACAGCCCTCAGCAACCTGCTCTAGTTGTTCCTGCTTTGAGTAGGAGTTTAAACTAGATGACTATTCTGTGATTCTATGATATTTACATAAAAGCCTTGTTGACATTTGATGTTCAAGGATGTGAGATGGAAAGGCTGCAAAAAAAACTCAGCTAAAGTTTTCATTATGAAAAGTGCAATGTAATACCATTAGTTTAAAACCACCAGAACATTAGCACAGCATGCCTAACATACACAGTGCTCACGTAATCTGATTAATGTCCATGAAGAAGGCAAATCAAAATTGTTTGCTATGGTTTGCATGACAGATTTGCATGGGGAAGGAAAGCAGTCATGAAGAAGTGGAAGTTGGCTATATTCTCTGCTATTTATTAGGTCTCTTTCTAGAAAGCCACACTGAGTCCCAGTTATAAATATAGCATTTTAGTGTTCTGCAGGACAGAAGACTGTTTCCTGCATCATTTGGCCTTATAATCTCTATGCATTTCAAATCATATCTGTAGCCTAATTTAGGCTGTTTTCTTATAAAATATACCAGTATTTAAAAGCTGATGATACTGCTAAAACTGCTGTGACTTTTTTGCTTGTTGTTCTGTGTTGTTGCTTTATTTTGATGCTTTTGCTTTTCATCTTTCTCTGTCTCCCACTGTAATAAACAGACTTGGGGTTCTTAAGAACTCTGTGGTATTGCTACATCAGCTGAAAAGGGATGCAGGGCAGAAACTAGGCAGAAAAATAAAGGGAAGTTGCAAAGTATGAGAGAAGAGCAAAGGAGAGAAAGTTTGGTGGGTGAAGTAACCAAAGCCTTTAAAAATAAGGTGTTATTAATTCCACCCGACTTCAGGTGTTCTCAGCTTCAGTATCTCCACTTTCCTGTGTTGCATTAATAATGGAGAAAGATAAGCCTCCATATAGTATAATTCACCTAGACCTTTTAATTGTTGGAAGGTGGGAGAAAAGCTCTAGAAATGTCTCTTTCTGTCTGTTGACAGTACAAGGTCTAGAGGAAGATCTCAAATATGTGTGTGTGAACTAATGAATCCACATAAATTCTCTAGCACTGTTTTCAACACCTAAAGTGAGGAACAGAAAGCTGAACGTTAGAAGCAGTCTGGGCAGTTTGTACTGCCAAAGTTGAGTGCCCTAGAATACCTGGAACACAAATTGTCCAGGATATTTATTTTGCAAGATTAGTATTGTTTTTCCTTTCTGTTTTCCACAGTGGTGTCTGGGCCTGAAATGCAGAGGGTATACATACAGTCAGTAGGTTGTTTGGCTTGTGTTTAGATCTGTAAGCATAACATCTCTGCTAAATTTCACCTGGCTCCCTGAGTCTCTTTTCCTCTGGTGCTCCAGAATTATGCTGCTTTATGATGGTTGCAAAATTCCAGGTGTGGGCAGATGTGCAAATATTATATGATGTGTTTCTCCTTTCCCTTAGCACAGCTTTGTTGTTTTGGTGCAGATTGGTGTTTGTCCTCAAGATACCTTTTCTCATTAATTTGCTGCTCCAGAAAGCAACATATCTTAGTATTATTGCTGCCAGAAGGACAAGAAAGATGGTCAAGATTCCAGAAAAATCTGGATGATAGCCTAGAACTGCTATGTGCCCCTTGGGTGCACAAATCTGCATTGAGCTAAAAATACCTGGTTATGAAGCAGCATTTAAGTCTGGGGAATTCATCCAAATGAGACGCCATACAGGTAAAGAGGCAATCTGATGCTACAGTGAAATTGTGCTCAGAGAAAAGACAGAAAGCAGGCTAGTTAATCTAAAACTGCATCTGTTACATAAACAACTTCTTGAAAAAGCATCACTGTGGAATAGCATTTTTTTTCAGCTCAAAAGGAATAATAAATGGTAGATAAAATAAGAAGGAACTCAGAAGACGTGGTGAAAAGACCCTTTCTGCAAAATCTCTTAAGGGATTCTGAAAAAAAGGTTTAGCCATATGTCAAAGGCCAGATTCTCCAATTTCTTCTAAATAGCTGATCATCCAATCATTAATTCACTGCTAGTGCACAATGAAAAATAATATGATTACAACATAAATAATTTATAAGCATTAGACATCACTGGCAATACAGACAGTTAAAAAATATTCCCATCTTTTATTTAGAAATGGACAAGCATAATTACACTTCTTCTCTAAAAATCAGGTGTCCTTTGTAAATTCAACAGTATACAATTAAATTTTATCACAAGTCTTCAATAAATTCCAGAATTCAGAAATTTCTAGGGAAGATTTTTCTGTTCACAAAGTAAATTGTACCTTGGAGCTCTTGTGATTTCTCTACCAAACCAGTTTTACATTTAGAGTAACATATTGATTTTAAATTATCCATAGCTACTCAAGTAGTGGCATTTCACTTATCAATATATTATGTACTATAAAATACTAATATAAACATTTATTGCTATAAAATATTACATTTTATTATGCAGTCTATCAGTAAAGCATTTTAAAAATATTTTTTCCTATTAGATATTCAGACATTAATATATTCATTAGAATGCTATGGTATTTATAGCACCTTACACGTTACATAGCATTTTTATAACATTAAAATGGAATTACTTGTATTAGAGGAATAGGAATACAACAATTAAGTAATTTGTAAATGGGATATGAATTCATAGGCAAGCAGTGCTCCAAATATTTATGAGCATACTCAAAGCTCTAGTTTTTTTAAATGGTAAAATATGAGTTGATTAAATACTGCTTTGCAAATATATGTTCTTGACAGTCAGTGAACTGGAGGAATCCTGCTTCATTAAATTGATTGCTTACTCCAAAAATATCTCCATCTCCAGTTATTCCTCCCAAATCTCATGAGGCAGACGGCAGCAGCCAGCACCTGAATGCTTTTCAGTCTTGCAGGCTCTCATTAGATGCGGAGTATTCCAGCCACGCTTCTGCTCCTGCTGCCCTCGTTCCAATCAGTCTAATCCCAGTCCTACTGACTTCTTGTCCTGTGCCAAAATGGGCAGTATTGCTGAGCTGCCCTCTGAGCTCACCCTCCTGCCGTGCTCTTGTGTTCTCCTCATTCTGGCATGTGCGACCTGCAGGCAGCTCCAGTCTCCCTCCTTGGTTCCCCTCGGTGCTGTACTGCAGCTCAGAGGAGTCTCTACCCCCGGCTCCTGGCTCCAGTTTTGGCCTTTGGTTCCTGTAATCAGTAACTGGGACTGATAATTGTTATCTAAGGTCTCACTAGCACTACAGCCATTTGTTCTTATACTCCTACTAAGGAGCTGAAAACATCTCCTCCTTGGTGGCTGGGAGAGCAGGTACAGCAAAGTGCAGCTCCATGGACCTGAGGGTTCTGCGAGGAAAGACTTAAGTTTTTCAGACCACTAGAACAATAACTGTTTTCTGCTTGAACTTTGGCACCTTAATAAAAGGCACTTTCAACATAGCTAAAATTAAAGAACAGCTTCAAAGGAAATAGGAATATGTGGTCTCCTGAATTTTAATTCATTTGCTTTGGCTAATTAACTACTTGCACTGTCTATGTGTATAAATATCCTCTTTACTCTCACTAGTTTACTTACTACTGTAGGGTTTGGGGATTTTGTTTGCTGTATTTGTTCTGGGGGTGTTTTTTGGGTTTTTTTTTGCTGTCACAGTGTTATGGAAAAAATTTGAAGCAGATGCAGTGATAGGTGATTGCAGGCCTAATCTTCTTCATGCATTACTCAGCAACAAAAATAATGAAGTTGGTTCACAGCCTGTAATATACTCACTTGTTGTTTTGGACTTAGATGGACATTGTCAAGACTGGTTGAAGTGTTTGGATAAGAATCCGCACAGGAAATCCGTGGAAAAAAGCAAGTGTTGAAATTCCTGCATAGCCATTGGAAAAAAAATTAAAAGTCCTCCAGGATTAAGCAGCAGGCAGGGCATGCATCAGCAAAGGAGAGAGCTACACATCTTTGCAGTGGTCCTTGGAAGCACGCCTGCATAGATGCCAACCTGAACAGCCCAGCATCTTTCAGCCCCACCTAGAATTGCTTTGATTTTTCATCCTGTTGATGTGCAACTTTTGTTTAATGGGATTATTGCACTGGAACAGTATAATTGAAGTTCTTTTCTTCCTTAGTGTGAGCATGTGTGTTTCATCTGCCTCATCTGCATTAGTCATGTTTGCTGGGAGTATGCAGCCCTTAAGTGGGTCACCTGGAGCTGGATACCATGCCATCAACCACACACAGAACTTCCCAGCTCCCTCCCACATGCTGCTTTGATGCATTCATCCTCATGGGTAGGACAGAGCTCTTATGATTCTGTTCCAGTGTTCCTGAGAACAGAGAGACATTATTCTGTGCTATTTCTTCTCTTGACAAATTAGTTTCTTCCTCCTGGAAACAGGAATTTCTGCGTGCAACCCAGCAAAGTGCAGCTTGACCCTCCTCCTCTCTGTTCCCTCCTCCTTTCCACAGGAGCCCAGTGCACTTCAGAAGTTCCTCCAGTAGGCACATGGCTACTGATGGCCAGTGTGTAATTTTAGGGGAAAACCTTAGATTTGCAGGCTGTGTATCCCTTTCTTAACTTCATGGTTATGGCACACGTTTAGAACACTTTTCAAGGCTCTAGATGTTCCTTTTGATCTGTGTGCTGCATTCAGAGTAATCCCTGTCAAGCACAGGTGGCATTTTGCAGGTGCCATAAATAAAATGTGGAGTTGTGAAAAACAAAAAAACCCCAATGTCAACTCTAATTCGAAGTACCTCTGATAAAGCCCCACAGACATTTTATGTGAGAAGAACATAATTTTGAAATTATTTTGCAGAGGGAAGAGATGAGGCAGCTGGGAAGATGAGGCAGCTGGGAAGATGAGGCTACATACTAGTTCTTGCTTCTCCTTTGCCCTGTCATTCCTTACCCTGCACTTAACCAACAAGAGGTGACTCTGAGGGCAGGTTTTTCCTGTTCTCTACAGGGTCGATCTGAGAGGCAGGAGCTCCCCTATGCAGCAGTCATTTCATAAAAACACCATCCAGCCCAGAGCCTGCAGCAGAGCAAAACCATTAAGAGCATCAGCCTGAGAACCTAGCAGGATTTCCTGGATTACAGCTCAAGCTGATTTTACATCAAAGATGGCAGATGAACCTAGAGATTAGGATTTTCCTCTCTTTCTGGTGGGTCTTACTAGAGCTCATGAAGCAGTGTAAAGGGCCAAACCAGGTAGGATTGCTCATCCTAAAGGATGAAGACAGACATGTACAGGGAGTGTACAGCCATCCACCCCTCTTTGGTAGCCTACATATTTGACAGATAAAGTAATATACAGAACGAAGAAAATCTCAGGTGTCTAAATTGATGGACTACATGGAACTTCAAAAGAGAAGCACAGATTGCAGGAAAACTGGGGAAATACAGGCAGGATTTTAATGGCCAGGAATCCACTTGCAGTCATAGTATCATCATAGAGAATTCTATTTATAAAGGATGGTCAGGCCTTATAAGGAGACAAACTCCATTCTTTGCTCAGCACATGGTGTAAAAAGGATCAAAAAGAGGCAAAAATACTATGAGTAAGAAACGAGTAAGAAATTTCTGACTCTGCTGACTTCATCAATGGACTCATTAGCACATTTTCAATTATTAATTGCTCTGGCTGCTGCCATTATTACTGATCCATATTAATCCTCCAAGGAAGACAAGATGACAACACTGAGTCATGATGACTTTGTCTTTCCATATGCTACTGCTGATCAGGAATTTTCCAGTGAAACAGCTGTTCACTGGAAAGTGTTTATTTTCAAAAAAATGTTTGTTTTTGTTGGAAATAAACACATTGCATTGATTTCTGTTGGGAGCATGGTTTTTGGTCTGACATAGCCTTTCTACAGCTGATATTTAGGAAGAGGATTTTTCCTGAGGACATTAGATAAACAGGCTCTCTTTCTTCCTGGAAATTCATACAAAGGGAATGAGAGGAGACTGAGGAACACCTAACACAGACTGAGTTCTAGGCTGACCCACCTTCAAGACTAATTTTGCCTATACAGGCCTCACACAATGCAGCAGATAAAAAACACAATCCCAGAACTTAACAAAACAACAGGGAAGTGACATCAACCTTTGTTATTTTTGTCATGAGTTTCAGACATTTTGTAAGTCACACCTGTGTGAGAAGGAAACATCAGAGATTAACCTTCAAACACCAGCAGTTCAACCAAGTATTGAATTAAGTCTATTGCATTCTGAAAGAAACAGGTTCTTCTTTTTTAATAGACTTTAAAATTATTTAAATTATTTTAAATATATTTTAAAAGACAGATGTGTCATTTGGTTCAATATCTTCTCCCTGAAGTTCAACCAAGCTCCAGTAAACCTAGGGACAATACAAAAATAGTCCTGTGTGCATTGAAATGCTTTATAGTATTTTAGTGTAATTATAGCATTTTTGCCTTTCCTTTTTTGATTTTCCTGCATGGTTCAGTGCTCATTCTGTATATTCAGCTGAGTAATGGTTCTGAGCAAGAAAGAATTATAAGTATGTGATTAATGGTTATATTGAAATGAACAAATTTATCCAGTCATGAAAGTCTTCTGGAAGCCAACATATCCAGGAAGACATCAACACAGGCATTGTTATCATCAAAGTTTTTATTCATCTTTGCATGTGAGATGAGCAGTGGTCTCTAGAAGGTTCCAGAGGAACCAAAGAGTTGTTCCTTTTAGTGTGAGAAACAAAGATCAGGAACAGCAAGTAAATGGCCAGCATGCGAGTTACAAGGCCAGAGTGGGATGAGGTAAAAAATTGGTAGAAAAGGGAATGAATGGGATAGTAGATTCATGAAAGAGAAAGAAGATAGAAGGAAAACCAGAATAGAAGATGAGTGAAGATAAAAAGAAAAGGCTGAAATCTGGTTTTATAGACTGAAAGATGTAAGACATACTAATTACTATTACTTTTATTGTTATTAAAATTATTATGATTGTTATTGTTTCCTTTTCTTTAGTGATAATAGTACTAACAGAAATGTGAGGAGTTAGGACAAAAATCCCATAAAAATTGCAAAAGGCTCTTAAAGAGAGACAGAAGTCAGCATAAGTGTGAATTGGTTTGGTTGCTGGGTAGAATTTCCCCCATTTTCCATTTAAAAATTTGTGGAAAGTCAATATTTGTTCAGTGACCTGGAGGCAGGTGTTGTCTTGAATGAAAGAGAATTAGAGCTGATCAAATGAATGTGAGAATTCTTCAAAAAAGAATTACCTGCTCAGAGGGAAGCCACTCAAGGAGTTCATTTATCTGGATGCCAGAAATGTTTCATTTCCATTCCCAAGTCAGTAGCAGATGCTCAGGAGAGGATGCTCACATGCCAAAACTCTCCCTTTGCTCTCCAGAGTATCATGGTTCTTAGGGTGTTCATGGCCTGAAAGATCTCCCAACCCAAAGCCACAGAGATGTTTGAAGGTTGGTCTGGAGTAGATTGCCTCCCAGGCAAATCAAGAGACAGTGAAAGGACTGAGCCCAAGGCAAAAACTTTGGCTTTTTTGTATTGTTTGGAGGAAGAGAAGATGACTCATTTTGAATTTAAATATTTTTTAGAATGTCATTTTTATTTAATTTTATTTAAACAGCTCCAAAATCCCTTAAATAAATCAAATTTAAATTTAATAAACAATGACAGGAACAAGAGTGGTGGGAAGCAAACATGCTACCTACTTTTTTCAAAGGAGCATCCCCTTTCCAGGGAAGGAAAAAGGAGTCAGAATCCTTCTAAGCATGCTATTGAGCTCATAGCAGCTAAAGAGAGCTTAAAAAAAGTTGCAGTAGAACTGTGTAAGAAAAAATATGGAGCAGCTGATATAAAATTGGTGCTTAGTCTTTAAAATCAGAATATCATCAGACTAAGCACATCCTTCCTTTCAACTCTCACAGGACACAGCTTCTACCATTCACTCATGTTTTTTCAATTCTCTTTTATTCTAAATGAATGCAATTTAATAAAGCTGCATTGCCTGATAGGCCAGAACTATGTTTCTGAACATTAAGTACGAGGAAATTCCTTGGACTTCCAGGTTTTGTTTATGTTTCTTTTTCTACAGCTTTATATCCACATGGGTAAGCACTGCCAGTGCTGGAATTCACATTGCAAGTGGCCTGTACAAATGATATTTCCTTATAATTGAAAACTTAGCAAGGTGAGTCCATTCAGTATTAAATCTCTGGAGAAGCACCAAATAACCCTAAACAATAAAGAATTTTGCCTTTAGCTCTTTTCACCCTCATGGTTTCTAATGGGAAGAAGGAGGAAAGGAAAAGTGTGTTTTTCTCCCATTCATGTCACTTTCAGTGCATGCTAAATGAGTAGAGATGGTTTTAGCAGTCAAGCAATTTGTCTGGTAAGGTTTTTCCTCCTTAGTGCCATTTAGCACCATTATTTTTGGATGAGACATGTTAAAGAGAGAAGAAATGGGCTGTGAAAAAATGCCATACCTGGATGCAATCTCCATGTGAATTACTTTAAATCTTCACTTCCAGGATGTCAAACATTAGAACAAATGCAGACAATCCTAGTTTCTTCTCTGAAGGAGCTTCTAAGTATGAGCTTACACTTTTTGGAAGGTCAGATGATACATTAAAATCCCATAATTCCAACTTTGAGTAGGCAGTCCTTGCAGCAGCTGTAGAGATCATTCTGTGCTTGTTCTGTGCTTGTTCCCTTTTAGGTTGTTGTTTCTATATCCACTCTTGGAAAAGAAAAAGATGTTTGCAATACCTTGATCTGTTTATTTTCCAGCCAGATCTTTGGCTGGAAGCATCCCAAGAACAAGAAAAAAAAAATACAACAAACTTAATATGGAATGCTGTAGTTTAATTAAATGGGTTTGTGTTATTCTAGAATTTCTTTGCTAGTTTATTTTCTTTCCTGCTTAAAAAATTTATTCCATTAGTAGCAATGTACTTGTCTCCCATAGTTGAAATTATTTTTCAAAATAATGAAAGTTCTTACTAAAATGGTTTACTTTTATAATTTTGATGCAAAAAAGGACACCAGTTTTGCATTTAGCTCTCATCCTTGCCATCTTCCTTTACATTTTCAGGAGAATTTGGAGCTCAGAAAAGGTGCCAGACTGACAGCACTGGAAGCCAAGGCCATTTCTTCTTTCATGCTGCAGCTCTGGTGAGGAGACTGAGGGTGTGTGGGAGGCTGGGAGGAGACACAGCCAGGACAGGTGACCCCAGCTGACCAAAGGGGTATTCCAGACCATCTGACATCATGCTCAGTGTATAATAAAGTGGGGGGAAGAAGGAGGAAGGGAGGGACGTTTGGAGTGCTGGTGTTCGTCACCCCAGGTCACTGTTACACCTGATGGGGCTCTCCTGGAGATGGCTGAATACTTGCCTGCCATGGAAAGCAGTGAATTAATTCCTTGTTATGCTTTGCTTCTCTGTGTGGTTTTTGCTTTCTCTATTAAACTTTCTTCATCTCATCCCACAAGTTCTCCAGTTTTTACCATTCTGGTTCTCTCCCAGGCCCACTTGTGGGGAAGTGAATGAACAGCTGTGTGAGGCTTGGCTGCTGGCTGGGCTTAAACCACAACAGCTGACAACAACAGCAGGTTACTGCGCTTCAAACTGTTCCTGCAGGTGGTGAGGAAGAGGAGTATCTTCCATCAGGGAATTGCTATGTAATCTGACATTTCTGTAGTGCATCTCAAATCAAAGGTCCTCTTGCAAAATCTCTGACTAGCAGTCCCAAAGGCATACTGGGGAGGAGGGAGAGAAACTAATAATCCATCCTAAACTCCACCCTGAGACTGAGTGAGGCTACCTGAGATGTGACAAGGGGCTTCCAAAGTGAGAAGGCACCCAAAGCCATTCATTTTTGCCACGTCTTGGCATTGAATGTAGAGGATGCTTCTCAGCAGGGCAAATGAATCTGTGCTGAGTTCCCTGCTGCATTGCAAAATTGCATCCTGTGTCCTTCATTGAGAGGAGCTCACTGCACCCCACTGCTCCTCCCTGGGCCTGCAGCAGGGACACCTGATGAGCACCATGAAAATGGTGGAATCTTGCTTTTCCCCCAGCAGTTTGGTTTTCAGAAGGACAAAACTGTCAAAACCAATGGCATTGTTTCTTATTCTGCATATGTACAAGAATTGAGTCTGGGGCATCGGTAAGTGAGGATGAAAAAAATTAAATGCTCAGTTTGAGTTTGAGGAGAGAAGCACACTGAGGAGCACAGGGACATCAGCATGTGCATATCTTGCTGGATTATTTGGCACTGTTTGTATTGGTTTCACATGGCAAGGTCCTGGTGTGAAGTGACCAAAAGCCCCATTCCCCATCTTCCTGCACTGATGGAGGGGAGAAGGAATCAGGAGTGAAATTAAGCCTGGGAAGAAGGGGGTAAAGGTGATCTGTGATTTGGTTTTATTTTTCATTATCCTACTCCAATCTGATTGGCAATAAATTCAGTCAATTTCCCCAAGTCTATTTTCCCTGTAACAGTAATAGGTGAGTGGTCTCTCCCTGTCCAAATCTCCAGCCAGGAGTCATTGGTTGTATTCTGTCCAGCTGTTGAGAGGAGGGGTAGAGCAGCTTTGGAGGCCACATGACATCCAGCCAAGGCAAATCTACCACACTGTTACAACTTTTTTACAAAGAAAAAGCCACTTTATTTCTTAGAAATAGTCCCATTTTTATTGTTTCTTTTTAAGGTAGCATACTATATACAGAATCTATGTTGTCATTTGCTGTAATCCTTGCTGCATTGAAAGTTGTGTCTTGCTCAGTTGCACATCTGCAGTTTATTATGTGAAACATAATGACCCAGCTGACAGGATGTCACCAGTGTAATCCACATAATCTGTCTCAGACACTTGTTCCAATTGCAAATTTCTGATATAAACCTATGGCAGTGAGTGCAAACAAATTCAAGACAGGTAAGATGACAAATACTGTGGTTCAGCAGCTCATCAAATGATTTCCAGGTATTCTGTGAAGGCTCTTTTTTGAATTTTTGTCCAGTCTTCTAGACTATTTCACTGAAGAATCAGATTACAGGGTTTGGGCAGGGTGGGGGATTTTTTGGTGGGGTGGCTTTGCAGATGGCTAAAATGAGGTGACACAAATTCTTGTTTGTCTTACCTAGCTGTTTAATCCAACTTTTAAAAGCTGGATGGAACTCAAAAGCTGTCTGGTCAGGACAGCAGAACATAAATTGTTTGAGACAACCCTCCAGAAGATGATCTAAAAGATCACTAGTAATGAGTTTGCATGAAAATGAAATGTAAACTGCCAGTAAGTAATGGTCACAGTACTTTCACAATACTGTCTTTAACTACTACTATCTCCTCTTAGTATCTTGGGGCTGTGCCTATGGATGCTACATACAAAAATACAATATGGAAAATGATAATAAGAATAGAAATAGAAGATTTGGTGTTCACTTTAGCTGAGTATTTAAATGTCTGGTGTTCAGAAATTATTTCTATCCCTTAGGTGAAAAAATGCATCTTGACATTTCAGCAACAGGCAAGAATATTGCCATTATGGGCAGCAGCATAGTGGGAACAGAAAGCCTTAGGGGCAAGGTATTTTTAACAACTTGTATAACCTGGCAAGCAAGCAAATATGAAAGGCACAGTGTGATGATATGGGCTAGTCAGAAATGAGTACAACTTAGAATCTAAAAGCCTTTGAATGAAATATCAGTTACCCATGGACCTGAATTCTGAAAATCTCCTTTTCCCTGCTATTATCACTTTCTGGCAGGTGAACTCTTACTTTTCTCACAGTGCTGACTGCTCTCTTCATCACCACAGTCCTCAGCTTACACAAGGGAAGTTACTGAGCCCATGCACACCAGTGAATCTGCAGATAAATCCAGCGTTATAAACAGAATATTTCCCCCAGGGAAAAAAAACCACAAAAAAAACCCACAAAAACAAACACAAAAACAAAAACAAAAACAAAAACACCAAAAAAAAAAAAAACCCAACAAACCCTAAGATCATTTGTCCTGAATAAATAGGTGTTTTGTCTTTGACTTAGTCGAGTGTCACAGCACTCTCTCAGGTCCCTTGTCTTCTTTTTCCTGAGATCTGGACTTCACCTGCAAAACTGGGATCCAAATCCATATGTCCTCACTTGTTTGTTACCCTCCAGACCACCAGCATCATGCAGCATTGTCTCGACCCCTTTTTTTCTGGTATTTTGAAGTACTCAGTTCTAGTGCAGTGTCATCCTGCAAAGCACTCCAAGTTTATTATTTATTTCTTTGTATCAAGATGTTGTTAAGGTACAGACCTTCAACAGCAGGCAAACTAGGTTTTTATCTTTTCTTCATGGAATTTTCTTCCCTCTGTTTCTGTACCTGGTACAGTACAAAAACATGAGATACACATTTGCCTGAATACCTCTCAGAGGGCATTGCAGCAGCTTGGGTGGTAAACACAGCCTCTCTGTCTTCATATTGACAAAATAAAATAGGCCAACGCTCTCTCAGAAGCTGCATAATCTGCAAAAGCTGTTGACTGTGGGTAGCAGATGCTTGTGATTATCCTGGATACAAAGGGAATAGGACCAAGGAGATCAAGCCAGAAGTAAAGAGGGGCCATAGGATCCAGGTATGCAAATATAAGATTAAAGGGCACAAAACTGTGCTAATGCAGATGCATGACTGACCAGCGGAAGGATCTGATGAGGAAATTCATAACACCAGCTTCATTTTTACCAACAGGAAAAAAATCTCAGAAAGCTACAGTAACACTCACAGAGTGACCCAGTAAAGTATTGTATAGTACAGGAGAAAGCACTTGGTCTCTGTATTCCCTTCTTTTGCTCTCCCTGGGCTTTTTGTACCACTCTATAGTCAGAGCCATAGTGTTCCAGCAGGATAGACTGCAGAACAAGGATCTGTGCTTTTTCCAGGGTGCATGAGCTCTGCTGAGGACAGGGTGAGAGATTCTCCTGGCTGTATATTATGCCTTGTTTTCACAAATGCATCCTGAAAAAAAATGAGTGCTTTGACTGCTAAAGTGCTTTTCCTTTGAACCTGACCTAGATCTTTCTAAACCGTCTCAGCTACAGAGCTAAGTGGAATGTGGCAAAATCCCACTGCTTGCCCTGGCACCTCCTGCTGCACGACTGCAGTGAGAGCTCAGAGGAGCGGAGGTGGCTCTGTGCTGCACACACTCTGCACAAGCACTGCCAGCCATGCTGGGCATCTGTCTTGTGCCACTGCTGGCAGTGTGTTCCTGTGTTTTTACAGTGGCAGACTGTGACAGACATCTTCAAATAAATGCTGCATTCTTTATTATTTAAACTGGCATTATTCTGGGGTGGGATTGCACTGTGTATCGTGTCCTCATGAAAATCCAGTGATGCGCTTTGGCTCAAGGTTTCACTGCAGTGTACTGGCTGAAGATCAAAGGTTACCTTTGTACTCCTGTGCATTGTCAATACAGGAGTTCAGAAACACAAGAAACTACAAAATAGGTAGGTTGGAATATGCCAGTGACTTTTCCCAAGGACTGACCTCCCCAGAAGTGTATGGCAAGGATCCAGTACCGAAAGATGTCTTTCAAAGAGACAGCCAGCTGAAATCCTAGACTGGTATAAAGACATGGGAGTCCTGATCAGCAGATTTCCACCTGGTTTGTGTAATAGGAAGGCTGAGGTGGAGCTAACATTTCAGTTTCAAACATTGGGTTTCAAACATGGTAGCCAAACACTGGGCAAAGTCTAATAATAAAAGCAGAACCTTGAGGACAGCAGAGTCAAGGTCTGTGTCTACTCTTATTCCAGGCTGGTTGGACAGCCTTTGCAAAACCTTGGCATCGGGGCATTCCAAGGCCGCACCAGAGAAAAGTAAAAGGGAAGATGAAGCTTGCAGGAGACCGCTGTTCAAGGACAGAGACCGGGCCATGGCATTAGTGTGAGACCAGGCAACGGGTGAGATGGCTTTGGGGAAAGCACACCACTGTTCAAAGAGCTGAGCTAGAAAATGACAGGTACTGACAGGTGGGAGGAGGGGAGGCATATTATTCTCCCCCAATACAGCAAAATCGGTGCTCATTAATGGCTGCAAAACACTGCTGAATATGCAGAGCCCCACCCAGGTTGCTAACAAAAATGTGAGCTTATGGATAGGATTATTATGCAACATTATTATTTTGCAACATTCTCAGGAGTAAGATCAAAGGAGGGATCCCTGCTCCACTGTAGATAAAGGTCATTTTCCTTCTCAAAAAGAAGAGCAACTTTTTTCTTTTTTACTCAAAGAATGGTTCAGTAGAAATAATTGCCATGTAGGTGTCTAGAGGGCAATGCTGGAAGTGCTCAAGTGAAATCCTAAATTTTCAGAAAACCACAGCAAAATCATATTCTTCATCTGGTCACAAGAGGGTGAAAGGAAAGGAATAGCACAGGTCTGTCCTAACCAAGCACCAGAGAATCAAGAGATGCTTGTTGAAAGAGCTTTTCCTAGTGGTTATTACACTCTCAGAATGGAATGGGGGGGTGGAAAGCAAAAGAAAAAATATTAGAGGAGTCTCAATAAAAATTTAGCTATTTCCATTTCCCTAAAGTTATGAATTTTGAAAAGATGTTTCATCTTTTGAGCAAGACTAAATCACAGACAGGATGATAGATGGGGTTTGGGCTGAGTACAAGGCTCTGCTGACATCAGACTGCAGGAATGCTACCAGTTTAGGGATTTTAAAAATGCTACCATTCAAACACCATTTATTGATTAGTTTGCATAAAATCACAGGTGGATAAGATGCATTTTCCCCCATGTATGAGCTATGTGTGATTTCCTGATCAATGCTGAGAAGTGCTTAAGCAATTAAAATTAACGAAACCTTTTCACGGTGATGCAGCTGCTCTGCTTCTCTTTCTGTGGTCACCCCAGATATGCTTACTGCCTATCTCCTGGTTCCCTGCCATGCCAGTGCCCTCCTATCCCCCAGGAAGATATGGCTGTGCTGGGCCATGCAGGGAACACGTGGGCTTATCTGAACACATCAGACCTAACGTGTGGCACATCGGGTTGATAAGAGGCCACAGCACAGGGAAGAAGCCCTGTTGCAGAGTGGCACTGAGGAGTTTGGCCATCTGCAGCTGATCACAGATCGCAGGGACAGGCACATGAGGCTGTGGGGTGGGAGATGAAACTCAAGGAGAGCACATACTTCTGCTTGCAAGGGGCTGTGAGTCAAGGAACCACTGTGGGTGACCAAGACTGGAGAGCTCTGTCTTCCCCACTCCAGTCTTAATCCTATTTTTGGAAAGGTCATGGTGTCATGTTGTCCTATTGCTCCCAGCAGCAGCATGTTCCTGCCCCTTTTCCAGGCCTTGTTATGAGAAAGAAAAAAGCTATCAGGAAATTACCTTGTCTCGGGATTCATTCTAATGCTCCCACTGCGGTAATACCTGTTGTTCACAAAGACCTGTCAAGGTATCGTTCCTGGGAGGTCAGAAGCATCACATTGCCAGTGGAGCAAGGCAGGAGAAGAGGCACATCAGTGACATGGAGCACAGTGTGGCCCAGCAAGTACTGAACATTCCAGAACTGGGACCTCCTCAGCTGTGCCTGGCATGGTGCTGAGCGGGCTGCAGGCAGCTGGCTGGCACAGCCACCTCCCTGGGAGGCTCCTAGGCATGAGACTGCATGTGGTGACAATGTGCCACATCTGCACCTTGCTCTGCTGCTTGGAGGTGCCCAGTAATGTCCTAAAGTACTATTTCAGGTTATCAATTCAGCATCATCAATGGAAAAGACCTGCTCTTAGCTCTTTTGACCATCCTTCTTGCCTAGAAAGCATTATGAGAGCTACTGATACCTGAATTTGCATCTTCCTTTCCAAGTGTTCTCTTTGCGTTTGGCTGCAGACTGTTCCTTAGTTGCAGCTTCTGCAATCAGACACAGCACTGCCTGCAGTGGTCAGCGGGAAGCAGGGAGCACCTGGGTGCAGCTTGCCAAAGCAGAGGGCAAATCTGTGGGCAGTAGTATTCGTTCTTCCTAATCTGCCTCATAATGTGAACAGAAGAGGATAAAAAAGGAGAATGGCCTAATGTGTGGCAACATTATACTTCTCCTGCATGCACTCACCCCTCCTGGTGCCTGCACAAGTCAGATTTCTCAGTGTTGGGATATGTTAGGTTTAATTCCTGATTTTGTCAGTCAAGGCAAATATCTGGAACTATTAATTCCATCTCTGGAATGTGACGAGGAAGCAACTATCTTGCCTTTGCATGCTTAAATATCATTGCCTCCTGGGGATTGGCATAGCCTGCTTGATGGTTCTTAAACTGGGTTCTTAATTGCTTTTAGGAAGTACTCAAGTACTGCTCACATTGCCGAACCAGGCACTTGCTTTGTTATGCAAAGACTCGGATTAGAGGAAACAAGAAGCTACTTGTGAGCTCCTTTCTACCCCTTTGCATCAGGAGTATCTCATCTGAGCCTGCAAGGGTTAACCTGGCACAGAGCTGCTGGGAGGGACAAGAGAAACGGGCCCCATAGCATACCATTTTTTTCTTGCTAGCAGCTAATTACACTTTTGGATTCTTCTGTTTCCCTACTGCAAGAAGTTCACGGCTCCTGACAGAAGTCGCAGGGAAACTCATTACAAGTACAGCCTCCGCCACCTCCGCTAAGGAGCCAACACTCACAGAACGCCGGTGGGCTGGGAAGGTTTATAACACATCCTAATGCGATGCTGCTGTTTGTTAAACACCGAGGGCAGAATACATCCGCTGGGAAATAGCGGGCCCGGCGCTCTAGGATGATGGATGTTTGTTCCCACTGCACTCAGCACTTCCTGTGCTAATTCAGCATTTCTGGGGCTGCCTTGGCTGCTGCGAGCAGCTGCCGGTGAGCACTGGCAGTGCCTGGCGCTGCGGGGTGGGTGTGGCACTGCAGGGGACACCCCGGACAGAAATCCGACAGCACCACACCGATCCTGACTATTAATATGCTTGGACAAAGCAGAGATTGCAGCAAAACCAGAGAAATCGATGCTGTTATCCTGCCCACCAGCAGCTCTAAATGGACTAGGAGAGCACCAGAAGCTGACCAAAACCTTGAATTTTTTCAAAGAATAAAATCCCTTTTCTTTAAAGCAATATTCCTTTAAATTGGTGTTTGATTTTTTTCAGACAACTGAACAAACACAAGAGCAGATGGAGTCCCTGTTTCTTCTCCTGGCATGTTCGCAGCTGGAATGCTCCCTTTATAATCTCAATCTCCAGTTATAAGATTATTAGGAAATATATTTACATTCAATGTTGCTATGGAGGCTAAATGGTAAATAATTACGATCTCAATATACTGAGATGGTTGGCAAGATACTAGTAACCAGTACTACAATGCTTTTGTGTCATACTGCAATACTGAAAGATTTCTATGGGAAAATACCTGTTTGATGCATTAATACATGCCACAAATACAGAATTTTACTGGTATAATCCTTTATCATACTGAGGTCATTTATATGTAATTTGTTTTAAAAAGAACAATTCATAAAATTATTCTTTTAGTATGACAAGACATAATTTGCCAGGGACTGTCTAAGGCCTAGAATACTTCTAAGATACAGTTTGGAAAAAAGAATCCAAAAGCTTCTTTAAAACATATGCTCTGGGATCAGCCCTTCAGTTAACACCTCCGTATGTGAGGGTGCCAATTACATCTGGTGTTGACACAAACTTATGAGGTTTTGTTCGTCCAGGGGCAGATGGTGGGGTGGTAATCAGATGACCCAAAGGCTGAAGTAGCAGGAATCAAATTGTATCTAGCAGAGCAAGGTGGAGGACCAGGTACCAGGGGACTAATAAGATGATAAACTCAGAGTGCATCAGCTGGAAAGAGCAGGGGAGGAGAAACACTTGGGTACAGCAGCCATACTCAGAGAGACTATGTGCTGGCAGTGTGATGCCTCAAATGGTCCCTGGGGACATATTTCCAGAGGCAGGGAATTATGAGACAGTGGCTAACTTAAGGCACTATAGTAGTTTGATGCTATGAATTATTAATATCATAAATGTTAGAGATTATCAATACATTGAGACCAAAAATAAAACACAGCAGCACAGCAAACTCCCCCCTGCCTTTGGTGTGGAGTTTGTCCTGTTTCTGGTACAGCTGCACCCCACTGCAGTGGATTGGATATGAAGTTTCATCGTGTTCCTGGCTGGAATCTGCCCCACCCTCCTCCAAGGACAGCCCCTACATCATCCAGACTCCTTCGTCAGAGCCTGCCCCCCAGGCCTGCTCCGAAGCTGAAAAGGAGCAGGTATTTTAGGAGTTGCAATGTGTCTGATCTATTTTAGACAGCTACTTTGGGATGAGGCGTGTCATGTCCTGGAAGTGCCTATTTCACTCCATCGCTAGACAACGACATCTGCTCCGATGGCTCCGCCCTGCCTGCCACCAGCACGCTCAGCCCAGCCCAGGCAGCCCGGCTGGCTGTGGGAAAGTTTTGCTGAACACACAGATTCTTCTCTGTATATTACTATTTTATTTACTTTCTGGGAGGGTGTTGTTTACTTAGTTTTATTTTTGTTCAGAATCTCTAAACAGTTCAAGGGGTGAACTCTGCGTTTGAATTTTGAACTGCAAGTACAAATTTAAATACTTACTTGTTTAAAAATTTTTGCTGGAAGCTTCTTTCAAAGAGTTTTTTGAAAAAAAAAAAACCAATTATTTTAATTACTGTGGAGTTTTTTCACTTGCTTTTAGAAAAGGGGATTTTTATTTTTCAGAAAATATATGACAGTTAGGGTTTTCTAGCCCTTGTCTCATTTAAGTAATCTGGCTCTGAGTGTTTGTGAGAATCTCAGCTGCAGGTTTTGGACTTCATTTTGACTGACACATTCTTAATTTCAGTACGGCAACAACTGAGAAAAAGCAAGATTTTAACATCTGCTGTCATGGTTCTACACCGGCAGTAGGAAATTCAGGTGCTGTTTCAGTCATGCCCCTAAGTGATTGAAGGCCTGTTTTGCAAAGCAGTACAATGCCTGTATCCATTCCTGGGCTGATGTTACCTGTTTGTGCATAGAATCATAGAATCCGGGAATCATCAAATGGTTTGGGTTGGGAAGAACCTTAAAAACCATCTAGTTTCAGTCCCCCTGCCATGGGCAGGGACACTTTTCATTAGACCATGTTATTCAAAGCCCCATCCATGCTGACTTTGAACACTTCCAGAGATGGGAAATTCAGATTTCCCAGAACAAGAACATTTGGGAACATAGAGTCTGTATATTGAGGACCAGAGCCTGAGTATGTACCAATGCTTCCAAGAAAGCCATAGGCAGTTTTTCTTGGAAAATAGAAGAAAAGAATGTATCACATTTCTGAGTGTGACTGTGCCCCTTCCTTCACCATCACTGAAACACCAGCTCTGTCCCCTAGCAGACAACTATCACTCATTACATCCAAGCCTTGCCATCATTATGAGGCTTCAACATCAATTTTGTTGGACTCTGTTATGTTGTTTGAGGTGTTTTGAGGCAGTTTAGGCATTCACAGCAATCTCGAGGCAGTGCAGACCTATCCTGTATTCATGCAGGTGATTCCCACTCACTGAAGAAATCCTGCCCAAGTAAATGTCAGCAACAACACAAGTACAGAACTGTATCACCAGACTGAACACCCTGGAAAATTTTGCCATCAGAAAAGAAAGACAGCTCCCTAGAGCTCTCCTTTTCATATTCATGAAAGATGGCAGAACTGCAGAGGAGTGAACATAAACACCATGCATAATTTAACAAGTATTGGCTGTGAAAATATTTTTAAGATTACCTGCAGAAGACCCAGAAAAACATGACTAATTGAAGTAGTGTGGTGTGCAAACAAGAGAGCCCTTATGCAGTTTGCCATACTGCCTGCCTGATGGTTCTGCTGAGTGATGGTACAGCTGATGGTGCTGCTCTGGTGCAGCTGCACCTGTCTCTGGTAGAGATATTCCTGCAGAGTGGTGGTAGTGGTGTTCTCAGTGCCATGCTTGGGCTCATGAGCACACCTGCAGCCCATTTCCACTGGCAGGCAGTACATCTGCTTCCTGCCTGTCCTGAGAGCCCAGCCATGTGGTTAGGAGAGCTGGATTTTGGCTGGGTTTCCCTGGCATCTGCCTCGGTGTTATTTCCATCTGGCTGTTCCTTGTCATGGCAGAGTAATTTGGCAGTTTGGGATTTGGGGTGGAGAATGGATGGAAAAGAGTGGATGTCCTGTTGGGATGCCATGTCTACTTATATACACCTGCTCTGAAATAAAAAGGAAAAATACAGAAGACAGAGTATAACACAAGAAGCAGAAGACTGGCTGAAAATACTGAACTGGTAGTCCCTCCTGAGCTGTACCCTCTCTCAAAAGCAGCCTGAAACAGCTGCCTCCAAGAAACCTAGACACCACAATTATTGTGTAGTTTCCTCTGGGTAAAATGTCTTTTGTACCTGTATTAAATGAAGGTGGTGTCATGATCTGAGAAATGAGTATTTATATTTATGTCAAAACTGAAGTCTTTTTATCCTTAGCAAATAATCACTTCGGGCAACATGAACAGAAATAGAAAGCCTTTCTTAAACAGAGGCAAGGATTCTTGCATTCCAGTCTGGGCATATAGTTTGATTTTCTTCCTGTTTCAAGTCAGTGAAAATATTCACAGTGAAATAAAGGCCAGAAAGAGGAAGCAAAACTAGGACAAAACAAAGCCAAAAATCTTTAGGAATTTAATTTCAGAAACCAAAGATGGGAGGCACTGTTAGGTGCTGCAGAGTGCAGGAGAGAGGCCATTGTCATTCCTAGATGGGTTAATGCAAGAGCCTCAGAGCCCTGAGAAGGTGATTTGTTTTCTTTCTTCTTTTTCTACCATATAGATATGGCCTTTGGGTAACCTGGGCATACAGCAGAAGAAATGTCAAGAAATCAAACTGAGTTTATTTTTTGGGGAATACCCATCAAGATACAAGAAAGAAAAGGTCACTATCTATTTGACAGGGTTTTAAAGTGTTTCCCAGATGCTATGGCTGGTACGAAAGCAAAGAGTGTGTAATTCTGGGATAGCAGCAGTGGTCCTTGTGGTGTTTCTTTCCCTGTTCTTTGGAGAGAAAAGCCAATTAGAAAAATTAGCTACACTTTTAAAATTCTTCTAACTGCATAAAGTGTAGGCTTTTCTATTTGTTTTGTTATGTTGCAGGCACTTCAGTTGCTGGATGAATGGTAATCACGTGGGATTTGTGGAAAATTTAACCTTACAAGATACCTCTTTGGAGGACTGGTTGCAGGCAAGTTCTCCAGAGCACCATTTAATTAAATGGTGGTAGCCATAAATTATTTTTTCACTGAAAACCAGATAAATTTAAAAGAGTGAGATGCTGAATCTTGAACACTCCAAAAACAGTGAACAAAAACTCCCCAGCTTCTTGAAAACTTTGCCTTGAGTTACTCAGATGTAATTAAACTTTCATTTTAATTAATAAAAAACAAAAGAGAAATTGTTACACTTTTACAAAAAGCTATTTTTAAAATTTGAACAGCCTGTTTCTCTTTAGCATTTTGGTCTGTGTTGAATGAATGAAGTGTCAGGGATCCAAGCACAGCATTGCTCCCCGCCCTGTTTCAGGGCTCTGTGGGCACTGGGTGCAGAACAATCTGTTTCTGCAGGGTCTTCCAGGCAGGCACTTGGGAGCCCTTTGCAAATACCACTCCATATCTGAAGGTGAGATCATTAGATATTAATAGCCATGTTGGTTTGTAGAAGGCACAGAGAGCCCAAGGGATTAAGGATTGCATCTCGTGCCTCCTCCTTGTGCACTGGAAGGATGCAGTGCCCAAGCAATGCATCTCTGTGTTTGCACAGCTATCAACTGCATCTGCTGTCCCCAGCTTCTTCTCCAGCCTGGGCCATGCTCCTTCCAAAGGGACAGTGGGCAGAGCCAAATGTCTGAGCAGTGGGAGCTGAGAACAGCTCCATGGGGGTGTGTGGGTTCATGGGAGAGGTGGAGGCACCCCCAGCACCTTACTGGGATGAGGGCAGGGCAGAGGCCAAAGCTGGTATGAGAGGAATTGCCCAGCACCTGAGTCTGAGTCCAGATGCAAAGAACCACTGCACAGCCCTGCCTGACTCCATAAGAAACACAGATGATCAAAACAAACAAGCAAACAAACAAACAAACAAACAAACAAAAAACCCCCCACATTTTATAAGGAAAAACAGAAAAAAAATAAAGGCCTGTTCTTCAAAACATGTTTGGTTTCTGCAGGTTTTGTCAATAAGCCCAGCACAGACTGGTGCTTTAGGTTCCCAGACACCCACAGGTTTCCTGTGCCCTTGAGAGGGAGTCAGGGCCCTCTGTCCTGCTGCTCCTCCTCCATGCAATGACTGTCACCAGTTTCCTTCTGTCACAGGTGTGTGGTCAGGCTAAGAGCACAGAAAGCCAGTCTAGCAGTAAAAATGCAGGCAAGTATCCACTCTCAAATCCAAAAGACAAAGAAGAACAGAGCACAGTTCCTCTGGGAAAAGACTTTTACTGTGATTCCCACTTCATGTATGTTTTTCTTTCTGCCTCTGTTCACTGTTAATTATTTTTTCAGATTCTACCAATTTTTCCTGTCTTTTTTCCCCAGGCAATTGCTTCAAGGTACTTCAGCGTTAATGGGCCATGTGTTTATTTTTAGCTCTGCATATCTTTAGTGTAGGAGAACCTGGGCAAAATAAGTACCTCTAGCCATCATGAACAAATTCTGCCTCCAGAGCCCTTACAGGTTTTTTTGTTTTTCAATGAAGTGACAATAAATACATGGTGACCTGCTGCACAAGATGCATCTGTGTGACAGGCACCTGCAGGCAGAGACCTCCTGGAAGGGCAGAAATGCTTCCAGTGAGCCATGGGACACCATCTTCACCTCTCTCCAAGTGCATAGAAACAGCAGAGAATGGAAGAACCCTCCAAAAGGACACCATTCCCCAGTACAAATTACAGACTGCCCTTTCCACCCCAGCTGGAAGGACTTTATAAAAGGCGTATCAGTGCTGAAGCACCCCAGAAAACACTGAAGTGTACTGAAGGTGCAACTGGTGGTGAGGAGGGTTAGGACAAAATGCTCACACAGGCACAGGGACAGCCCAGAATAAGCCCCTGGGCTTCTGACTAGAATTTGCCAAACAAGTTCCTGGCTCAGGCTGGTTGTGACTGAAGCAGCTGTGTGCCAGCACTCAGCACTATGGCAAGACCTAGGAACAGAACTCAAAGATGACAGCCCTAAATGATATGCACATACAGTCTCCAAGCCATGAGAATTCCCAAAACAGGGAGGGACCAACCTGAAATCAAAAGGTATCTTCAATATCAATAATCTTCAGGTACCACAGAGGAGGGGTGGCATGCCAGAATTATTGTCTTTGGGGAAGCAAGAAAATCCATGAGCAGTGAAGTCAGTAAAACTCACTTTGTGTTGAAGTGACTACACAGGAGGGTATAGGATTTCAGGGTGCAAGTCATCAGAGGGACTGCAGATGTTTCTAGGGCATTAATAATCTCACCCCAAAGGAGATGTCAGCATTCAGTCAGAGAAACTGTACCATTTCTCCATCTCAGGACTGCAAAGGTCATCTTAAGGGAACATCAACAGAATGGTTCAGTCACCAGTAAGTGGTGGGAAAAAAATAAACTCCCCCAAAAATATGTCATTGACTACTCCCACAGATAGAGACAGTTCTGTTGGGCTACAATATCAGAAATATCATTCTGTATGATGGGACAAAATTTGCAAAATAACTGTCACAGTGTTTAGCACTGTAAGGCCAAGGAGAGCCCAGTTATGGTTATATGGGAAAACTCTCTTTCCTACATAGGAATGTTTTCAAAGACATCAATGTTCACTCAAAAGAGCTACAGGAAAAGCTGTTTGAAAGGTCAAATCTGAATTTTTTCATTTAGTTTAATTTAATTCTTTTAGTTTCCTTAAGGGATTGAGAAGTCTAAGGAAAGAACCAGATATATTTTATAGGGGTCTTAGATGAACAAAATTACTGGTACATTTCTAAGACTTACTGTGTATACAGAAGAGCCCAGGGAAGTAGAACAGACCTTTCTAGGCAGCATCTGGACAAACCACACAAATGTTCTGGCAAAAGGATACGGGGCCCAACTGCAGTAGCATTTACCTCTCCTCTGAGCAACTGCTGCTCACAGGCTGCTGTTAGGCCTTGGCATTTTTATTCTCAGCCATTTGGCCTTGGCATTTTGATTCTTTTTGACTGTCATTTGAGAAGAATCGAGCACATACAGGGTACCTGGAGTGCCAGGTCTGACTCAGCAGTGGCTTGACTGCTGATGCACCAAAACGGGAGAGGCACTTTCCTCACTGCACCTTTCACTGGTGTCACAAGGGAACAGAGCTCCTTGTTCCCCATCTGCCCTCGCTGCTCCACCACCTCCAGTACTCCACTGCTGCACTGCAAAACATCCACAGCCTTGGGAGGGCTTGTGCAATGGGCCTAGGAGACTGCTGGTCCAGCAGAAACTCAAAAAGCTCCATAAAGTCAATATACATCAACACTATTTTAATCTCCTTGAAAACATGTGTGGGAAAGGCTCACCAGCTGCACAGTTTCCCTTACTACTGTTTAACACATGATTATTTGACAGGCACTGAGGCATCTTTTAGTGGCCGTTTCTGCCATGGTCCATGCTTGAATATTCCATCTTGGAAGAAGCATGCAGTCCTGAAGCATAATGGTGTGATACCAAGTTTTTCAAAGAGTTGTACCCCTCACACCAGAAAAATGAAGGATCTGTATGGCTTAATTAACTGGAAAAGGGCTTATTCCTGCAGTGTTTTTGTTGATCTGTTCAATGTTGAGCATGAATTTTCACCAGTGGGACACTCTTGGGCTGGCATTTATTTTATGTTCTGCATGGTGTATGTGGTGCTTTTAAAGCTCAAGGCTTTTCCTGACCATTTCCTAGACTAGTTTTTCATATTGACACCTGGAGTCTGCAATGCAGAAGTGACACTACCACAGTGTTCCCTAAAGGACTTCCAAAGCATTTCATTCACCATGTTTGTTCCCCTGCCTACAACTTACGCAGCAGCTGGCAGCAGCATAGTGGCTTTGCTGGGCTGTAGTATAGCAGCCCAGTCACATGAAATACACAGCTCCCGTGACTGATTTCCCAGCCCTGGCACCTTGCTGATTGCACAAACAAAACCTGTAGATGAAGACTGTATGGCACACGACCTTTTTGCAGGATGCTGACACAGCAGTGTCCTGTACAAGCAGCAGGAAAAGCAGGAGCCAGGACAGTCACCCCAGGACTAGGCCATGCTTGGAAGGAGAAATGCCTTCTGACCAGCTCTTCTTTTCCACAGGTAGGTCTGCATGCTTATCTCTGGGGCTGAAAGCTTTCTTCAAAGCAGGCATCAGGGAAAAACATCACCTGCACTTTGAATGCTTTTGGCCTCCTTCCAGCCTTTCCTCAGTCCCCCTCCTCTGAGAGTGAAGTCTGGATGAAGGTGAGGATTACCTCTCTCCTTTCATATCAGTAATTAAGTGCAAAAGGATAAGGAGCAAAACTCAGGGATTTCATCCAAGAGAGGCCAGGACAGGGGACTGGGAACTTTGTGTGGGTAAAAGTGTGGAGGTCAGGAGGTCACTCACCCTGGCATAGTGCTGGACAAGGATGGGTGAGCAAGCCCATTCATCTTTATTCCTTCAGTTGCAGGATTTTAATAATGTATGATGCAGGAAAGTGCTGCATAAAGCAATTACTCATAAAGCCCATCCAACTCATGTATGAATGAATTCCAAAATATTTAGTTTGCCCTTAGCCCTTAATAAATAACAGGTTGAGTCCCATTTGGATCATTGATTTTAAGTGAGAGTTCAATATCAAAATGCTTTTGACATATTTGTCACCTCTGTAGACTGTAGAAGTTATTTGCTGTTGCTGCATTTTTGATTTGTCTCCTGACTCTGGGATCAGAGTTGGCAGGTGTGATCTCGGGGAGCGGGGCCTCTCTGGTTAGCTGACGGTGGGTGGCTGGCCTCCAGGATGACAAGGTAATGAGATTCCTTTGCAGAAGGTGTCAGGAGCCCCTGTGCCACAGCCAGCCTCTCTGGGGAAAGCACAGGGACTGGGCGGGAGAAGGACAAGGATTCATTCACCCCTGTCAGCTCCACCCCATTTCACACTTCAGAGGTCAGCACACATGCTAGGAGGATGTCTATGCAAGTCCATGAGCTTTTTTTCAGTCCGGGGAGAAAATATCTCACTAAATTGGGTGGCTTTTGACCCCATTTTGGGTCCATACCATGCCACTAGTTTGTGGAACCTTATTAAGCTGGAAGCTCTTCTCTGAGGGAAACCAGTAAATTCTGTGAAAACTGTTTTGCAAAATTTTATAGTGCATTTTATGTATTTTTTCATTTTTTTAACATGAGAAATCCAGACCAGAGGTTCTTTCATCTTCTTGCGTTCCTTCCCTGCTGTTGACAGATTCAGATCCACTGAGGGCAGAAAAGCCGCATAAGCATGTAGATAGTGAAACAGAGAGCTTAATACTTACATAAAAATTTGCACAAAGATTAGGTGATTTATTGTAATTAATACCAATCTATAAGTTTTATTGATGAACATTTCAGCAAAGAAATACATTTTCTATGTCTACGAAGTATTGCATAGAAATATTTTCCCAGGTTCCTTCATAGTCTTATAATTGTCAAAGCTTGATGTGTTTTTATCTCCATAACGTAATTGCTGGGATCAGGAAGAAATGCATGTGTGTGTCATACAGATATGTTCTGTTTTCCCCAGTGCAGTCCAGTGAGGATTTGTTGTTTTGGAGGCGGTTTTTGGAGTGTCCATGGCTTCATAAATAGGTCGCTGCCAAAGAAACAAGAAATGAGACCATTGGCAAACCCTGGTGTCACAGTTTATGCACTCCTGTTCAATGTGGGGATGTGGGGGTGTTCTCATTGCAGGTGGGTTAGACTAGGTTTCTTTTAGAGGTTCCTTCCGACTCAAACTGGTGATTCTATCCTGGCCTCTGGGTCAGTGAAATCTTGGTCTTTATTCCCAAATCTGGTCTGTTTTGCTGAGGATTAGGATAACATGCTGGAAGTTTTTGCAGGGCTGTATATTTGTGCTGTAAAGCTGCTTCTTGGAGTCCAAAAGAAAGCCTGTGCTAGTGCAGGATTTGACTGCTGGCATTGAAGTATGATGCCATCTCAGAAACAGGAAAATTGAGGGAAGACATTCACACATGAATGTTGGCCCATCTGTCAGTTAGGCCCTCCTGGAGAGGGGCAAGAAGTTATTTATCTCCTTGAAACCATGTGAAGGAGAGGGCACACAGTGCTACAGAGACCAGCACCCTTTGTCACATGAGACTGAGATGGGCACTGAAAAAGGACCACCTTCTAGTGGAGTTCTCAGTTAATAAGTCAGACATCAGGCAGGGAGAGGCATTGCCTGCAATTGCTTGCAGGCTTCTGTGTGAGAGTTTGTGCAAGGGAGGAACCATGACTGTGATGGAGGATGCAATGGAGGCTCTGCCAGTCATGCTGGATGTGTTTTGCATAGGGTCATCATCCCGGGGCACAGACATGGGGCTGCAAATCCATGTGTCAAA
Source organism: Cisticola juncidis (assembly GCA_013400215.1). Classification (NCBI taxonomy): domain Eukaryota; kingdom Metazoa; phylum Chordata; class Aves; order Passeriformes; family Cisticolidae; genus Cisticola; species Cisticola juncidis. Next base: position 151,006 of record VXBR01008447.1, on the reverse strand, counting down.
TGCTGAAGCAAAACCCAGTTGCCCAAGCTGACTAGTCCTGGCCCTGCCGGCAGCAGGCTGCTCTGCAGGCACATGGTGCAGGCAGGGCCAGTGGGGGATGCACCTCTGGGACACAGGTGAAATGGTGCTTTGAGGGATCCCTGCAGGAAAACATAAGGGCAAAGCATGAAGAAGGGTCTTTCCCCACCCAAGTGGGGAACTGCACATGGTATGCAGTGTTGCACCCATCTAAAATTCCTTGTTGCCTTTCAGATGGAAATGAGCATTACTGAAATGCTTTGAAGATGCTGTGCCAGAATTCCCCCAACCCAAAAAGATAGATGCTAAAGAGCACTTTGTGATGAATAAATGATGTGACAAAAAGGAACAAGAGTGAGTCTGCAAGCGTTCCCGCCTCACATGCATGGGCTGAGCTCTTTCCTGCTGCTTCCTCACAACCTCTTTACCCCATTTGTACTCATACAAATATGCACCCTGTACTCTAATATACCCTATAGCCCTGTTTTATAACTCTCTGTTATCTCTTCATCTCCCAGCACTTGACCACAGCACAGGGCACAGACTGACCCACCTTTGCAATAACTCATTGAGCTCTCTCTTTGAGGGGCTGCCTCGCAGCACCCCACAGCTGCCCGTGCCTTTGTGTCCCTCTGCACTGCAGTGAAAGCAGGGCATGGCACCCGGCGGGCTCCCTCCCACGGGTGGGCTCCTTTCCACATCCCCCAAATTCATGACTGCTTTTGCTGCCTCTGTGTAAAGCAAACCGCAGGATCAGTGCCCTGAGGGCTAGAAAAGATTGTCGTGTTAACATTTATTCAGTCTCCTTGGGCAGCTCAGCTGGCAGGTCGTTAAGTAACAGCTGAGAGGGAAGCAGCAGGCAGGAGTGCTTGAGGAGAGAGTGTGAGCCTGGCAGAGGGGATGGATGGGGCTCACAGCAGGAGCTCCTAACTCTAAACCCCGAGCAGCTCAAGCAATATGTGCTGCATGCCAGAGGCAAGCAACAGGCAAGGAGACAGTAGTGGTTTCCCTTTAATAGGGAAACATAATTTCTGCAAAATGCTGCCTGCAATATTTTGCCTCTCTGCAGCACAAGTGGTATTTGTGGGAGAACTCAAGTGTTTGCAAATCATTGAACAGGAATAAAACATCTCTCGTGTTTCTCCAAGTGCCTGACTGCCTGGGGAACAGTCACTGGACTCATTGAGCCACAACCAGTGGGAATTTGACACTGTGCATCTGCTTCCCCAGGGATGCCAGCACCCATTTTTCAGCTGTGTGTTCCATTCCTGGCAAATGGGCATGAGCTGCGTGGCACCCAGAGCAGTGTGGTAGCACAGGGCAGTGCCAGGACACTCAGCCTGTTAGTCCCCACCCAGAGCCAGGTTCCAAGGTCTCCGCTCACCCTGCCAACATCAGAGACAGGACACAGGCAGAGCAAGTGAAAGGAGATTTGGACATCTCCCAACACCCCATCTGATTTTCCCACTTGGATTGCAAACTTTTTGGGTAGGGGTCATCACTAGAACAAAACTCAGAAACATTTGGGGTTGGAGATAATCCAGTAATAACAGGACACATTAATTCTTCAGGAAGTTTGTTGCCGGATGCTCGTGTCCTTGGATGATTCATTATTGATGGTCTCCACATGACTTTTTTCAGCAGTCTCTTTTAAGTTCAGTTACATGCTTCTTCATTTGTAGAGAAAGAGGAACTGAATGAACATGTCACCAGCTTGTCACTTTTTCATTCCTCTTTCTGCCATGGCCCTTCCTTTAATAGTCTGAACCAATTTTAGAAAAGTCTCTGATGTCATTGATGATCCATGGCCTCTGAGAACTGGAGAGCCAGCTACCAGTCAACGTGGGCTCACTGTCACTACCAAGGAAAGAACAGCACTAACACAGGCAGTATTGGTGCAAAGCTGATTATGTGCTGTACCACCTCCTGCAGCTGTTTCAAAAATTCCATTTTTAGTCCTTTTATTGATAAAACTGACAGATCCTACCCCTGTTCAGGAGACATTTTATGTTGAATGCAGCTATGAGATATAGAGGTACCAAATATGCTACAAGGAAAAAAATGAATCTTTCAAGCCCTGGTGCCCTGCAAAGACACAACTTGTGATCCACCTCAGTGCCCTTAACTTGTGCAGTCCAGCACTGTGCTCAGCTCAAGTCCTTGGTCTAAGAACTGGCTCATCCTCATTGCAAAGAAGAATAAATGAGGGCTAGGCTTCCCCACAGCTGAGCAAAGGGTCCTCATTCTGGCTAAATATGTCATTGCATGAATAAAGAGGCAAATCTAGTTCAGCTCTGTCTCAACCTCACTGCTTCATCAGTGCCATGGGCCCTGCAGATGGAGCCTGGAAGAGGCAGCTCCTGGCTGAGAGGCAGGAGCTCAAGATGGCAGCTCAGCTCTGTGCCTATTTTGCCACAGTTGGAGCCAGAACTAATGAAGAAAAGCCACCCAAGGCCTTTCCAATTTTTGTTGAAGTAATTCCTGAACTTCCCTGGTTGAGCAAGAGCAGTAGGAGCGGACAAGGACAAAAAACAAAAAAAAAATCTTTCTTTCTATCAGTGAGAGAGAAGGAAAAAGATGAGGGTTGAATCACAAGGATAGAATCAATTAGCACTCTGCCAAAAGCTGGTCAGGAGCCCTACATGGATTTCAGAATATGGCAGAGAGGAAAACCCAACACATTAATTATAGCTATGCTTGAAAACTATAGCACAAAATCATTCCTGCTCAGATGCCAAACCTAAACTGTGGTGAGAGAGAGACTTTGCTTAGCTGGAGCCTGGGCTAGCAACATATTCAGTACCAGTTGCTGTGCAAATTGTGTTAGCGACTTCTGTTCAAGACGCATATTTAAAGATGTTGCTCAAGCCATATAACTGTAAATTCTTATTAATTCTGGACATAAAAATCACCCAGTGAAGCTGTTTCAATAACATTGCTTATTGCATCAGTTCGGAACAGCCTGAAGTAAAATCCTATCCTACTACAAAGAGCCTGTTTACAGCCTGTCATGCAGGCAAGGCCATTGGCAAGGTTGTAGCTCACAAACCCAGCAAAGTCACCTGGTGACTGCACATGACCCTAGGAGAGCCTTCATCCTGCAGGATCAACAGAGGCCTGGTGTAAATGGCTCTGCACTGCCAACCCTGGAAGTACTGGAGGAGAAACAGCAACAAAACTTTGGTGCATGGAGGCTCTGAGTCTCTGGGCCTTCTGCATGCAGGAGCAAGACAGGTAAAGCCATTCTGGCCACTCTCACTGGCTGTGGCTGATACAGCAACTGAGCATCTCAACACCACAAGGATGGCTCAGAGCAAATGTCCCTGTCAGGCTGGTGACTCAATGGCTGAGCAGCTTGGACACATGAGGTTCTCAAACCCCTAATCTGAATGCTCCTTGGATGATGGGGGTAATTCAGCACACACACTGGCAACTTGTCAAAGCCAGGCTGGGTCCAGCCTTTGCAGGCTGTGCTGTGCCAGTGATGAGGATCTTCCACAGCAGAAGCAACTTTGACAAGGCAGTGGTTTATGTCACCACAATCACTGACCATGTAGATGTTGCGCCATGCCTGACAAGCAGCAGGGGCCAAATTACACACACCAGGCAAATTCTCCAGAAGTAAAGTCCTATGGTTATGCTAAATGGAATCTTCCCACAGCCAGCTGGGGCTTTTTTGTTTAAAGTATCCATATGATCTGATTTGCAGGCAGCAGAAAGCTCTGCTTGAGACATATCCATCATAAATTAGAGCTCTTTATTTTATGTTCAACTCTTCCTAATTATGACCATGAATGGTCTGAAGAGATTTATTGCTTTGCTGTCACTCTCCTGTCACGGTGCCACCCAGCACCCAGTGCTGGCACCCAGAGGTGTGCTGAGGCGTGCAACAGCACTGGGCAAAACCAGGCTGGGCTAGTTTTTATTTCTGTGCTCATTATAATTTCAGATTTATAGGTGGCCTTCATGTGCTGAAGTCAGAGCAGGGTTCAAGCAACATAAATTCAAATCCAAGCCATGCCTAATGTTTCCCGTGTTCTCTGCAGGAAGTTACATAAACTCCTAAGCTACAGAATGGAGACAAACCCTCCTAAAACTTTGCTGCCTAATGCATTGTCTGGATGATCTAGACTAGACTAGTCCCTTTGGGGTGTCAGCTGCTGCTGCAGAGGTGTTTGCTTATCCAGCCCTGAATTTGGCTGAAAACTTGCTCTCCACATGTAAGAAATCAATGAATAGCATTTACTCCTTCTGGCCTTCAGTAAGGTGAGAAGCTCCACAAAAAATCTCTGCAGGGCTTGGGATGCAACAGCCTCTCTGCCAAACAGGATACAGCAGCCAGGCACCACAGGCAACAACTCAGTACAACAGACAAGCCAATGAGTGCATTACCAATAAAAATGTGCTTCAGTGTAGCTGGAGAGAAAATGGGTTGGTGCCGGGCCTAGACAGCCATGAGGTGACAAGAAGATCCTGTTGGGAATTTGCCATTCCTCAGATCCATCCTTCTGCCCTCATACATCCCCAGTGCTGTTCAAAAACATAGCTGGGGGGATCTTCAGCTTGTGCCCATCACCTGTCAACAAAGCATCAGCAGTGCCTGATGTGCTCCTCAGCAGTGCTGAGGAGGCTGGGGTAGCTTGTGCCAGCTACAGCTTTGTGCTCCTGGCAAAAGCCATGCCAGGCAGTCAGGACATCCTACCCCAAAACAGAGGAAATGGCAAGGCTGTGCTCAAATAAAAGAGAGCAGATGACAGCTCGGGGATATTTTATTTGTTTTAATTTGTGGTATGCAAATTCAGATGCTGCAGCAGTTGTTCTGTACTCTAGTCGTAATATGTTTTCTGAATGTCACTGTAGTGATCTTTCCTGCTTTTTTTGTCAGGTTGGTGATCCTCTGCATTACTTTTTTTTTTTAGTGCTTCTTTGTTATTCAGCAGCAAAACACCCTGCAAAACAAGCATTTATTTCTAGAGGTTAGTGTGATCTGAATATCATCTAGACTATTTTATATATTTTGTGAAAATATCCACAACCTTCTGCAAAACTGATAAGGAGAGACTTCTGACAGTCATCAAGCTATGCAAAAAAATATTAAATTATTCCGTTTGGGGAATTTCTACCGGAAAGATGACACAGAGTGATGCACTTCACTCAAGTGTCCTTGAAAATACTTTTTATCCCATCACTTTCATGTCAAGAAAGTGCTGAAAGCACTGATGGAAAAAAAATCAGCATTCAGTGTGATTTCTGAGAGCTTTCCAGCAAATATACAGGAGTGCAGCAAAAGCCTCTCTTTTTATTTTTGTACTTGTATACAGCTCCTCATCAGAAATCCAGGTGTGCTGGAACTAGCAAGCTCCAGAAGGGCTTTGACCAGCTAGCAAAGGGGAAAACATTCCCCAGTGCAAAAAAAATAAATACAGTTTTCAATCTTGCAAAAAACACAGTAACCTCTTTGGCTGGTCAAAAAAATAGAAAAAGGGCTGGATGCTTTCCCCAGTCTTTCTCCTGGGAAATCCATGAATCAAGGGCTGGAGCATTCTGCAACATCTCCATGGGCTGTAGGTTTATAATTATGGGGAAATTTTCCATTCAAAAATGAGTGGCATCTTCCTCTGTAGCTCTGGGGGGAGCAAAGCTGCAAAGCTCCTCAGTGAATGGCAGTTTGAGGGTTTCGTTGCTTCAGCCCATGCTCATCATCACCTCTCTCAGGGCTGCTTCTCCCAATGGGCCATCTGCCCTCCTTCTTCCTTTTGTGAATGTTCTTCATTTTGCTTTCATTTTGTGAATGTTCTTCACTTTGCTTTCATTTTGTGAATGTTCTTCACTTTGCTTTCATTTTGTGTCATTCCTGAACCTCGCCTCAGCAAGAGAAAAGTAAAAATCTTCTTTGTCTAGAAAATTATTTTAATTAGCAGTAATTTACTAAAGAGTTCTCGTGTGAACAATGAGAAAGATTAACATTACACATTGAAAATACATTCAAGTGACAAATGTGTTTCTTTTACAAGACAACATTTGACTCACTTCAATTTCAGCGGGTACTGGGAGATTAGTCTCTAGTAAATATGGTCCTGATTCAAAGCTATCTTGCTGAAGGGGGCAAATGTCTGTTCATCCAAGTGAAATATCAATTCCTCTGACAAATGCTAAGCTAACTTGAAATCTCAATCATCTGAACTGATTTCTACAGCAAAGTTAGGGTGACAAAGGTATGATGTGTCCAGACCAAGGGTCTTTCCATACTAGATGCCTCTGAAGGCAAGCCACCACACATTGGTTCTGCATAAGCTAAAATGTGGGCATTTTCATCCTGTTTTCTGTGGCAGTTATCAGGACAACTTGGAGAAATTTCTGAGAGTACTTCTCATAGTAGGGGGAGCACAAGGTCAAAAGCAGAGGTTGATGATTTTGACCAGTAATTTGAATGGGTTGTGTTTGCTGTAGATCAAAGCAGGTACTCAGGTGGTGTGTACAACAATGTGCATATGTTAATGTGTGCTCTCATATATATATAACCTATGGAGGAGTTTGGTTGCCTGTGTGAACAATTACTTAGGGCTGGGCTTCAGGAGGAATTGGGTGGGATAGCAGCAGACTGCAGAGCGGCTTCAAACAACGGTTTGTACATGATACAAAACCAGGAGGAGCTGCTGTCTTCCTCCAAGGCAGGGAGGCCCTGCAGAGAGGCCTCGATGTATCAGAGGGCTGGGCAATCACCAAACACATGAAGTTCAACAAGGGAAAGTGCCAGACTCTGCACCTGGGACAGGACAACCCTGAATGTAAGGACAGACTGGGAATGAGATGCTGGAGAGCAGTGCTGTGGAAAGGGACCTGTGGGTCCTGGTCCATGGCAAGTTGAACCTGAGCCAGCAGTGCCCTGGCAGCCAGGAGGGCCAACCCTGTCCTGGGGTGCCTCAGGCACAGCATGGCCAGCTGGGCAAGAGAGGGGATTGTCCTTGTCCTGCTCTGCTCTGAGCTGAGGCAGCCTCGCCTTGAATATCGTGTGAAGTTTTGGGTGCCACAATATAAGAAAGATGTTAAATTATTAGAGAGTGCCCAAAGGAGGACAACAAGGATGGTGAAGGGCTTTGAGAGGAAACCCTGTGAGGAGTCGCTGTGGTCATCTGGGCTGTTCAGCCTGGAGAGGAGGAGACTGAGGGGAGAGCTCATGGCAGCTACAACCTCCTCACAAAGGGAAGAGGAGGTCACAGTGACAGGACCTAAGGGAATGACCTCAAGCTGTGTCAGGGGAGGTTTAGGTTGATTCTTAGGAAAAGGTTCCAGAGTATGGTTGGGCACTGGAACAGGCTCCCCAGGGAGGTGATCACAGAAGTGTCTGAGTTGAACAAGTGTTTGGATAGTGCTCTCAGGCACATGGTGTGACTCTTAATGATGGTCCTGTGCAGGGCTAGGAGTTGGACTCAATGATCCTTGTGTGTTCCTGCAACCCAGCATATTCTGTGATTCTATGAATATCTGCTAGTCAGTGATAGAAGTCAAGGAGAACAAAATGCCACAGTCCTGAGTGAGAGCATTCCAGTTGTTCAGGTTTAACACTGCTTAGTTCAGGGCAGGACTGGAATCATCATTATGGACAAAAATAAACCCCAGTTGTTGTTGGAAGCTTTCAGAACAAAAGCAGGCTCGGAGCACAGCCAGTACCCTTCTTCTTGGCTGTCTCTCCCCCAAGAAACAGTTGGAAAGGCACAAAAAAGTGAGATTTTATTTTTCTAATTAGTCACAGTGGGGTTTCCCCTCCATCTTGCTTGTCCTTTCCGAAGCACTTGTTGATGCCCACCATTTTATGTTCACTACTATATTTCTGTTAAGAAGGACACAGTGCCTAGAAGGCTGTTGCTTCTGCCATGGTCTAAGGTCAGAGGAGCAGCAAGATTTGAAAGGAGGAGTCATGTCTTTTAGACCAAACAATACACTCAGAAAAAAATGAAGAGACCCAAATGCCCCAAAACTTGCCCACTCTTTTCTCCTGCCTGTGTCTGATGGTCTAATAAAAGCTATGAGCTCTCCTGGAAGAATGTGTCTCCTGATGCCAAGGGATGTTCACTTTGCTCTAACACTTTTTGGTGAGCATAGAGACTGCAGGGTGCTTTGTCCCTGCTTTCAGGAGTCCCATGAGAGCCTTCCCATATCCTTTGGTGGGGGCAGACCCAGAACTCCCAAGCAGGAGAGACCTCCCTGTTGTGCAAAGCTGTTCTTTACATAGTCAGGCACATTGAAGGCACTGAGGCCCCTGGTCAGCTAATTGTCTCCAAATGCCTTCCAGCATGTACAGACAAACTCCAGAGTGAGGAAGCACTGTATGTATTTAGTCATGCACTGAGGGAAACACACAGCCAGCCAGCTGCCTTTGTCCCACCAGCCAGCCACGCCAGCTAATATCTCTAAGTTGAGCCTGTTTTGCCCCAATGGTATTTAATGAGTACTCTCTCTCCCTGTCCTTATCTCAACTCATGAACCTTTCATTAAACTTTCTCTCCTCTGTCTGGCTGCAGAGGGGAGTGAGCAAGAACCTTTCACAAGTGCCTGGCATCTGGCCAGCATCAAACCACAACAGTCAAGTCCCAGGCAGGAGAATTGCACTGTTGGGCTGGAAGAGCCCTCCCTACAGTGGCTGGTTTGAGTGCAGAGGACAAGGTCTGCAGGAAGCTCTGTTTTTTCCATCCAAGGGCTGTCCTCTTTTGGGCTGTGCAGGTCAAGCTGGACCCTGGTGAGCACAAGCTGGGGTTTCCTTGGCCAGGTGCTCCTCACCCCAGGGCCCCTGGGGGGCAGGTGGCTGCTTCCTGGCCCAGGAACAGGGGCTGCCAGCAGTAGCAGCTGGATGCAGGGGACATGAGGGATGAGTATCCTGTTTTGCACTTTTGGGGTCCCTGGGAGCCTGGGCCCTGCAGCTGGGTTCTGAGCACTGAAGCAAAAGTAATTTCTCTTTCTGCCCTAAAGAAAGGGCAGAATGGTTTCAGGTTCCTGTTGGCACTGCTGACACACCTTGGAGCAGCCATGGCTGAAAAATGCTTGTTTCCTTGAGCAAGGATTAAATAGCTCACCAGAATGAGATTGCTGTGGTTTCTGACTTGTTTTAGTTTGCAAAAATATCAAAAGAGGGTAAAACCAGAGAAAGAATTCACTTGCTCTTACATTCAGATTGCTCTTTGGAAGCAGTGGCTGCAATGACTACTAATCCCTGAGTTCCCTTCCCTCTCTCTGTGTCCTGGCTGAACAGGGTGGGACATGGGCAGCAAGGCAGCTCCTTTTGTGTGCTCAATTTTCACACCCACATATAAGCAGTTTCTTGTGATCACATGTAGCATCATTCGGTCTTAGGACTGAGTATTTTATCAAAATTTTGCAAATTGATGCCCCCCCTCCCCTAAGGAGTTTGAACTCTGGAAATTAATTTGTTACTGCTTTTAATGCATGATGTCTGCTTCAGTTCTGAATCCAAATACAGATAAGGAAACTGCAGACGTCTGCTAGCCAGGAAGTGTAGAATTTATCTTTTTTCCAACCTGACAGGGAAAGGCCAGTATAAGCAATTCTGGAGGAGACAGGCTCCAAGGACAAGGACAAGAGCTGGCAGGGACAGTGGGTGGCTTGGCAAACCACCCTGCAGTGAAACCCAAGCAAAACCACAGATCTGTTTTCACCTCAGGACTGCTCAGCCTGAAACCTTGCCTGAGGGGGAAGCCCAGAAACACCCCACATGGCCCCAGCCTCACCTCCTTGGGAGTTTGTGTTTTCTCCTTTCCATGGCTAAAGCGAAACAGGCAGCCAGCAGCTCCTGGGGCCTTTCCTCTTACAGCCAGGGGATATTTTTGGAGGTGGATTAGGTGGGCTTATTTGGTTGGCTTTTGCTTGTCTCGCACTGGATCAGATACCAGCGGCTCCTCTTCCCAGAACCAGCGGGTCTGGCAGGGAGCGTGCTGATGGACATGGCTTAGCCAGCTTTCCTCTCCTTGGGCAAATTGCCTCTCTGCATAATGAAGGCCATATCCTCAGGGCTGGCATGTGCCAGGTAATCCATACTGCAGGATGACTCTGCTCCAGAGGTCCTGAGAGCAGCACTAAAACCATCAGCACTTGGGCAGCCAGTCAGGAGACGCAGCAGCCTCAGTAGCCTCCAATCCCAGCCAGCAGATGTCCTGAAGGAACCTGACCTCCAGATACTTTTTAGTCTGTACTGAGCTTCAGAAGGGTAAAATGAGAATCCCTGTGGGTGACTCACCTCTCCAAGAGCTTGACAGACAGTACCTGTGGCCACTGCCCTTTGCTGTGGATGGTGCTGCACGGTGTCTGGGGTGGACCTGAAGCCCCTGGCCCTGGGCAGGCAGCTGTGCCATGCCAGCCACAACACCACAGCCCCTGGAGCCACTGCTCCGGGTTGAGGGGCTACATGCTGCAGGAGGTGATTGCTCTCCCTGACACCACAGCTCAGAGCAGCCAAGTGCACACAACAGGGAAGAGCAGCAGAGCTGAGACTGGGGCAGACACCCCTGTAGAGTCTGATGTTGCATCGACAGCATCAGAGCACATCACAGGCTCTGATGCCAAAGAATAAGCCACCTGAAGCAAAAGGTTCATATTCCTCCTGCAGCCCCAGAGGCATAACAAGACCTGTGTCACTTTCCCATTTTCAAGTCCTGGAGGACACACACATCTTGATAGTGGAGGCCTCATGTTGCACTAACAGCCTGGGCAGCTGCTTTTGGCTGATGTGGTTGGGGCTGAAGGCAAACTGATGTCCTGAGGGCTCTTCTCTCCAGTAAATAACAAGGGTGTTCAAGATGATTTTAAGCATTTGGGCAATAGCAATAGCACAAGAGTAATTCTTTAGAGATAAGGGAGAGAAAGAAACAAAGAAAAATTGGCAATGGTGAAGACCATTGGGAGGGCATCTTGTCAAAACAAAGCAAGAGTCAGCTGGGGCTCAGGACAGATGGTCTACTTTTGCTCAGCTGTGATTTTGTTGTTTATGCAGCCTCTGAGGCCAGCCTAGGTCACTGATCTCAGCTGTCAAGGATCACAAGCCCTTGCTGAGAGGAGTTCAGAGGACACTGCTCTCAGGTCAGCACAGACACTTCGACAACACAAGGTAGACCGAGATTTGCTGTTGGCTGTTATTTCTTCTAGACCAGCTTCCCAAGCAGGGGATGAGCAGCCAAGTATTCCCAATTAGACATTCCACCTGTATGCCTCAGGCAGTTTCTCAAGGACCAGGTTGATAACTCTCTTGATTAGAGTCAAAGCTACTGCAGAACTCCCACTTACCCAGCTGGAGTCAGCAATGCTGAGGTTTTGCTGGAGCTTCATAACAGCCATGATGCAGTGATACCACTTACTGACTAAGCAGAAAATGAATTTGTGTGAGCCAAACCTCCTTTGGTCACCTGTGTGTCCTCACCTGCAGAAGATGAAAGGTGAAAACTTCCCACACAGCAGACCTGACCTCCCAAATCACTTTCTCCCTGCCAGTTTCTAGTCTCCAACTCACCAGCAATGGAAAATGGGAAATAAACAGTCTTCAAATGGCTGTGTAGTGCTCCTCACAACACCATGGCACTCCTGCTGTTTTTTTACAGTCCAAAACGAGTCACTAGCTTAGCACAGGTCTCCAGAAGCCTGCATGGCTCTTGCTGAACATTTTCCTGGGCTGACCATCTATCTTTGCATCCCTAGCTCTGCCCAGCAGGTACTAGACCTCTCCCCAAACCCGACTCTGTGCAGCAGAGCTCAGCTGTTCATTGGGACTGAGGGCATTGACCTGCACTACACCTAAGCGTACCCATGCATACCTGCATGTGTGCACACATATGCATGTATAACTCAGGTGCACACATGCACTCCTCCTGTGTGTGGTCCGGAGCGGGCAGGGAACCTTGTGCCCAGGGGCAGGGGCTCTGTGCACACACGCTGCTTGCAGGGACCCGTCAGGCCCTGCTGGGGGCCGAGCCTTTCCTGGGCAAACACGGAGCTGCAGGGGTGCAGGAACAGGGAGAGCTGCACCCCCACAAGGCCCCTCTCCTCTGCCCTGGGCAAACACGTCTGAGTCTGGGTGCAGCATCCCTGGGGACAGCAGGTGCCATGCCTGCTGTGCCCCGTGGCCAAGGCATGTGAGTTCTCTGGCTGATTCAGCAGTGCTCATTCCCCTCACGCCTGCCACCGCCCTGCGGCTGCCCAGGCCGCCCGCTGTCCCAGCAGGGCCGCGCCGCCCGTGAGGGAGCCCGAGCCGGCAGCGGCGGCGCTGGC
>VXBR01008447.1:119278-138679 GCA_013400215.1 Cisticola juncidis | reverse complement strand
CAGAGCACAGCGCGTCCTGCCCCCTGCCAGGCCCGCAGCTCCCTCTGGCAGCCAAGGCTTCAGCAAAGCCGAGCTGACACAACAGAACGAGCAGTGCTCGCTCGCAGAATCATCGCACGGTTCGAGCTGGAATGGATCCTAAAGATCACCTGATGCAATGCCCCTGCCGTGAGCAGGAATGGCTTCCTCTACACGAGGTTGCTCAAAACCCCCATCCAGCCCGGCCTCGAGCACTTCCAGATGAATCTCCTTGCCCTTGTGGAAGGCAGAAGGGAGGACCAAGCTGGGTGTTCAGCTGTGTGACAGACACCCTAGAGCCATGCACGGGCACCGTGCAGGCAGGACTGGCAGGNATGAAAGGTGAAAACTTCCCACACAGCAGACCTGACCTCCCAAATCACTTTCTCCCTGCCAGTTTCTAGTCTCCAACTCACCAGCAATGGAAAATGGGAAATAAACAGTCTTCAAATGGCTGTGTAGTGCTCCTCACAACACCATGGCACTCCTGCTGTTTTTTTACAGTCCAAAACGAGTCACTAGCTTAGCACAGGTCTCCAGAAGCCTGCATGGCTCTTGCTGAACATTTTCCTGGGCTGACCATCTATCTTTGCATCCCTAGCTCTGCCCAGCAGGTACTAGACCTCTCCCCAAACCCGACTCTGTGCAGCAGAGCTCAGCTGTTCATTGGGACTGAGGGCATTGACCTGCACTACACCTAAGCGTACCCATGCATACCTGCATGTGTGCACACATATGCATGTATAACTCAGGTGCACACATGCACTCCTCCTGTGTGTGGTCCGGAGCGGGCAGGGAACCTTGTGCCCAGGGGCAGGGGCTCTGTGCACACACGCTGCTTGCAGGGACCCGTCAGGCCCTGCTGGGGGCCGAGCCTTTCCTGGGCAAACACGGAGCTGCAGGGGTGCAGGAACAGGGAGAGCTGCACCCCCACAAGGCCCCTCTCCTCTGCCCTGGGCAAACACGTCTGAGTCTGGGTGCAGCATCCCTGGGGACAGCAGGTGCCATGCCTGCTGTGCCCCGTGGCCAAGGCATGTGAGTTCTCTGGCTGATTCAGCAGTGCTCATTCCCCTCACGCCTGCCACCGCCCTGCGGCTGCCCAGGCCGCCCGCTGTCCCAGCAGGGCCGCGCNACTGGCAGGCAGAGGTCTCCTAGAGCCTGCCTGGAACCCTCCAGCCTTCAGGTCACTTCAGGGGAGCTGAACGCACCAGTTTCTGCCTGGACACTAACCTTGTGCCACCACTGTGGCCTGCACTGGCATGGAAAGGAACTCTGCATGGTGTATGGAACCAACTGCACAAATTCACATTTCAGTGAATTCACATGTGTTCTTCAGAAACTGTCTCAGGGAACAGATGCTGTTATTAAATGCAGATGGGTGCAGGTGTTAAAACTGACACAAGTACGGGGTAGGACAGGTCGGTACCCATGCACAAAGAACAGGAAAATTTGCTGCAAAAGACTGCTGTGGGGGCCTCCCTTGCAGTCGTCCTTCCCAGGTGTCAGTGACAATACTTTCTCAAACCCATCTGAAGCAGGTTTCCCAGGTGCATGGCCTTCCCCAACCCACCTGCAACTGCATCCCTCCTTTGAGACCAAAGCTGTTGCTTTGGGCCGTGCAGAGTGTGCAAACACCTCAGGAGGAGACACCAGTGAGCAGGCAGCCTGTTCCAAGCACTGGGCAGTGGGCCCTGACCAGCCTGTGGTACTCTGGGCACAGCAGCCCTTAGCAAATGTGGAGACAAGCATTGTCTGGGTAATGTACAGTTGCCTGGGTTTATTACAACCAAAATGTGCCAGCAGGCAAGCTGCAACTGAATGCATTTACCCCATCTGAGGTGGAGGAGTTGCTCTCTCCTGGGACCCACCTCTGCATGGGCTTTGCACATGCACGCCTCTGGGGTCAGTTCCTCAAAGTTTTATTCCAGATGCAGTTTCATGGGAGGAAAAAAAACTGCATCAGATGAGCTGACAGTGCATGATATCTGCTTGTCATCTCAGGGATGGGTGAGGGAAGGAGAGAAGGAGAGATGAAGAGTTGTAGATGCACAAGGCAGAATAAAGGGAAAGCAAAAAACCTAAAAGTAACCAAGATTAAAACAAAACAAAGCCAAAAATACCCAACCATACCCCCCCAAATTAAACCAATAAATCTGCCTCTCCTTTAAGCCAGTCAATTCCTCTCTTTCACAGCTGATTTCTCACTTTCTTGATACCAATTGCTCAGACAGGAATTAGCTAATTATAGGTTGAGTTTTCCTGGAGTTTGCCTTACTACTCAACTATGCATGATTCCCTGGCAGCATCAGTGCCAGCAGCTACTGTCTGCAGTCTTTGTATCTGGTAAGTGTGCTGGCTCTCCAGAGGAGAGGCATGAAAATGTTGCTCCCACTTTTCAGGAAGATTTTTGGTTGCAGGCCACACATGGCTGACAGCTCATGATTCTTGCTCTTGCCTTACAGTTGGGAGAAAATGGGTAGTGAGATTGACTTCTTTCACTTTGTTTTCTTATTTTTCTATTTATTTAACATGGGCAACACTGTTTGTCTATAACATTTATTAAAGGCAAGGGAGAAAAAGCATGACAGTGATTCATTCACACAGAGCAAATTTTAGGGGAAGATGTTGTTTGTTTATTGAGAAAAAGGATTAAATTCAAACCAGAATGGGAAAAAAAATTAAGAAGAAACAGGGGTAGCCTGGGCAGGGATAGTCAGAAGACAGAGAACTGACTAGGTGGGAGGGTGAGGCACAGCAAGGCATTGGTATCAGCCATCAAAAAAAAATTTGGAATCCACTTTCCATTGATTACATCCTTCACACATACCTGAGGAGGCTCCTGCTGCTTAATCCATGGCTTTACCAGAGATTTCTGGCTGGAGATTTCAGCAGCAACCCTATCCTTGTGCTTTTCTAGTGCCAAGGGTTGCTGTGGCACAGCAACAAGCCAAACACCCATCACACCAGCTGCTTTCTCACCAGCCCAGAGGGTGAAGCACAGGGCAAGGCAGGGTCAGCCTTTGGCAGGAGCCAGCAGTACCAGCAGGGGCTGGTGGCCAGGTTACCAGCCTAACTCCTCCTCCAGGCCCAGCTCCTGATGGCAGCTGAGTCCAGGTGAGGTTTTCACCCTGCACCACTTCACTCAGTGGATTTATGGATACAGAATTATAAGCAGATTAGTGCTAGTGTAAAGATTTCTTCCTAACAAGTTAAAAAAAAAATTGAAAACATGGCTTTAGCTTTCCAAAGTTAAAGCTGCTGTCCTGGGTACACCAAGGACAAAACTACATGTTGGAAAAGGTGCCCTTTTCATTCTTACTAGTATCACAGGAGCTGGCAGATTAAAAAGATAAAATAAACAAGCAAATATATTTTCATATGTTTGTGGTTTAGATCTGTAGCAGACATCGGGAAAGCACCTCTTTTTGCAGTGAAGAAAAGGCCAGAGAGAGAAATATTTACAGCAATAACTTGCTTTATATGCTTGGGCTGGGTAAAGAAAGGCCTAGTTTGTACCCTGCTGTTCAGTAACAGCTCATTTCCAGGTCTCTGACTCACTTGGAGCACAGCAGCCATGTACATTGTTTACTGAACTGCAGCACTGTGTGCAGTGCTTACAGATATTGCCTGAGGCTTTGTAGTGTAGCAGGCAGCAAATGCCTGCTGTGGGTGATTTATACCTGAAGCAAAGCAGAGGTACACAATGAAACTCAAAGTTGCAAGGACTTGGGCTACATCTGTAAGGGGAGAGAAGGCAGCAAACACATCAGCACCTCCTATCCACGGCCACTGGAGGTACAGCTGGACCAACTTTTTCTTTGCCAGAAGCATGACTGGGCAGGCATAAGTACAGGTTGTGCTCAAAGAACTCAGCTGGAGAGAAAAAAACAAAGTGGTATCACGGAAAGGGCCAAATCTGAGGATACAATGTGCAATACTGTAATGGTGAGTAGGACTGCTTTGGTTGGATAATTCATATTACCTCTGTTGAGAAGGAAAGCACTTCCTGCTCAAACTACCATGTTACTTTATGCAGCAAAAACATGTCTGCAATACAGGTCTCAAAAACTGGAGCTATGCCAATCATTTAAAGGTTATTTGATCCCACAGCTTACCTAACAATTTCTGAACATTTGAGGTGCTGCTCCTTTGCTGGCACCGCAGGAGCACTATACAGACAGCAAGATGTGAAGGCAGTTGCAGCACCTCAGTGCCACATGCCATGGTGGCATTTGCCTGGTGTCCCTTCCCAGGGGTTTGCTCTGCCATCCTTGCTCAGAGGCAGTGCCATCACTCACCTCAATGGCCCAGAGCCCCTGCAGCAGCAGCTGCACAAGTGCACCCTCCTCTGCCAACAGCACGGGACACAGCCTGCCTGGGAGCACTGCTCTGCTCTGATTTTCCAACACCTGCTCAGGGCATTGAGTTTAAAATGCTCCCTTTCCAAATGAGTCCTTAGGAGTTGGGGTCCCTGCAACCCACTCCCAAGATCTATTTTAAAAGAAAACCATGCAAAAATGACCAACTAAGAAACACCATAGTATCAATGGGTTGCTCATAGTCACAGAGTACCACCTCTCGGAATGGGCTGGCAGGGATTTAAAACACAGAGAAGTAAATGCAATCCATGGGTTTTGGTGGGACTTTTGAAAAGCATTTTTTGAGCAAAGCCTTGTGACAGAACACAGCTTCTTTTTCAACAGCAACTTTTAATACTTTTGGGATTTAATTAATTGTTTTTCAGCCTTTTAAAATTCGGGTTTCAGCTTATTTCTTAGCTATTATTCAATGTTTTCATTACTGTTAACTAAATCCAGGGAGCTTTTGGAGTTTTAGTCTGAATTAAGGCTTTATTCCTCATTGTTTTAAATGCATGGAAGTCAACTGAGTTGTTTTGTTTTATATTCTCTATGCCATGGTGAATTCTGTGATGGTAGGACTGTAAATGGGCCATGTTGTTCATGAATTACTAATCCCTGTCACTCACATTTTCTGGGGAACACATGCTATATTTAGTCTTTATATTTGGAAAAATAAAGCTGGAGAACTCTGAGGCTTTTTTTCTCATTAGGAGTCTTTAGAATATTCCCGAAAAATTATAATTCAAGTCAGATATATCAGTTGCCAAGTATAAGTGTTCTTCATTAACCATGGTGGAAATTAGACCCTTGAATTGAGAGGCTAATTAAGATAATTATATCTAAAGCCTGAAAGGAAACTATACAGACATTTCTTAAAAATTCATTTGTCCTTATGTAAATCTGGACCAACTCCACTGTCATTTTCTGGATTTAGACCCAAGTAATTGAAAGCACTATTGAGCTCTTCTAAGCTCTCAATATCAGCAAAAGGCATTGAAGTAAAACAATTAACACTCAGGCTGTGTTTTTCTCTGCAGCTTCTAGATGAACTTAATATCACAATGCTCTTCTTTCCAAAGGTATTTTGCCATTCTGATGGATTACTTCTTTAAGAAAAAAAAAACAAACAAAAACTCATGATGTATTTAGAGGGCTGTCACCAACTTAAATAGCTGCCAACTTTTACAACATTAGCAAATGAAGAGAGTTGAAAAGTTCCAGTGTCAACTACTACCTCCTCCAGGGGTGATGTTATTTTTAATGTGTCTTTCCTGTGGAAGGAACTTTCTCCTTTGCTGTTTCTTGTGACTGCCGACTGCACCGAGACCACCACTTACTAAAAAACACCAAGTGAATGCTGTACATGAACCAAGTAGAAAAGTGGATAAAGTGAGTGAAGAACACCATTTAATCATACACAGTTACAAATTTTAGCAGTGTGCATTCATGTGCAGTCACGTGCCACGCAGTGGTCAGGAAGTTGAGCCTTTCTTGCCTATATGTAGTAGGAGAGTTGGGCAGATTTCTGACACATGATGTGCTCTCCTGCCCCCAGCCCATCCCACCAGTGATAACAGCTGTAGACAGAGCTGTGCCAGCCTGTCCCACACAGAGCAAATGTGAATTAAAAGGCAGCCTGCCCAGACAGCTGTGAAACACCAAGCCCTGCCGTCTGCTTATCTCTTATATCCAAAACTGCCATAAGGAATAGCGAGAGCTCACAGCTCTCTCTGACCCAGCTCACCTAGGACATTTCCAGGAGGCACATACCCCCACAACTAAACTCGGCAGAAACAAGCATTAAAAAAGCTGAAGACCCAAACCCTGTCCATCACCAAAAATACCATGTTATTCCATACTTTGGAGCTGGTTTTCTTTTCAGCCTCAAAGAACTGAAGGAACCAAGAGCAAGAAGCGGCCTGAAGGAGACCAGATGCTTCAGCTGCATACAGTTTACAAACATACATCAACAGGAAAGAAAGAAAGGGACGGGAAGAAGGGCACCATAAGATAACAGCAGAACTACCAGCTCAGCCCAAGGGGCTCTCCAGTCTTTTAACTTTAACTGTTGGCTGACACCTACCAAGCAAATGCTTGCAAAGTTTCTTGGGAGTCCTGGTTCTTCCATGATCCTTGGTGACATTTCAAGCAGAACAACAATGGAGGGAGCAGGCACAACCTTTACCTGTTTTCACACGCAGTGTCTGGGATAGGAGGAATGGAAAGAGGCTTTCCCCTCCAGAGAAAGAGAAAAGAAAGAGGCTTCCTTTCATCCAGGTCAAAAAAGAGATAGAGGGGAGCTAGGTTCATTTGGTATAAAAATACCTTAACTGCTTTTGCAGTTCTGAAGGTTCTGAGGAGTACCCAGGACATGTGAAGTAGGTGCGGCACCTGAGGCCAACATCTGTTCTCATTACTGATACAAAATGTTATTTCTTTTAAAAAATTCTCTTCTTTGGAAGGTTTTCTAGTGCCACACACAGCAGTCAGAGAGAGACTGCCAACCTCGGCATGGGAGGCTGCTACATCACAGGGAATGCCAGCTTGCCTCTGGAAGACAGACAGTTCTGTCTCCTGCAGTTCTGGCATCTCAGCAGGAACGGAGAGTCATTGCCTTGCAGACAGCAGATATCCTCGTCTTGATAAACATGCAGGATGCTCTCAGTGAAACCGGAGACAAATGCAAATAAACCCCCTCCGTCCAATCCCTGACTCCCATTGCCATTTCACAGCTCTTGCAGTCTGAATTCAAATTTAAAGAGTCCAAGCAACCATTCCATCAGCTCTTCAGAGCTCAGCATCAGCCCTTCCCAAATGTCCCTTGCCTTATAAATGTAAATCCTTCAAGTTGCCATCCTGTGAGAACCCAGGTTCTGTAGAGTATTCTGAATTTAGGAAACAAAAGAGGTCTCCATTTCACCAAATGCAAAAGGTAGTTCAAGCTCCAGGACTGTACACTCTGTTTTTGTTTCCATTTGTACTCATGAATTTGATTTTTATATATTAGGGCAAATCACTGCAAGTGATTTCTTTCAGTGGCAAGAAGGCAAGGCAGCTTTCCAGGCAGCTTTCCATGGCCCAGGGCATTAAACCAGTCTGCCCCTCCGTGGTACAGCAAAGCCAAAAACCTTCCCCCTCCCTTTCCCAGTTCCAGCAGTACTGTGACATTTAGTGTCACCGTGACAGTTAGTGTCACCCGTGCACTGGTGGGATTTGGCTTCTCCAGTCAATTTCCTTTGCAGCAGCAGTCAGATTTTAATCAAAATCTGTTGCTTGTTTTATGAGCAACAATAGGCATCAACCTTCTTTTTTTTAACACAGAATTGGAGTTTCAGTTGCTAATGGCATATGATTCAGTTCTCTCTGACTTTCCCACATAACCTTGAGGATAATTAATCAGCTTTTTAACACAATCATGCCTCTCTGTCCTTGTCTTTGCTGCTAGGATGTTCTGTCAAGATACCTGTGGAAGTTCAAGTTCAACGTCAGAGTATCATAACAACCTGTCTACAACTAACATGCATAATTCTATGAATAAATATCTAATACTCTACACATTCAGAGTCAAGAATTGCTATAGAAATGGTATTATGTGAATTAAGTATTATACAGCAGACTCTCAAGCAACCCAAATCAATCCCTCACAACACCCAAAAAATGTTGCTTTTGGTCCATTGGAACAAATCTGAGCAAAATTACTTCTTTCTCTTTTGTAGATTAGGGCTGAGGGATTGAAATGTGGATTAGGATCCCAGAAAAGTACCTGATTTTGACCTAGAGGTTTGTGCTGGAGCTGTTATCAGTGTAAAGTTATAATTTTTAAGTTATAACTTATACATTTCTAATATTACTTTTTAAAATATGATCTCTAGTATCTATGAAGAAATAAGCAAAATTATATAGGCAAATGATAAATACGTAGGCATTGGACTCACTATTTTAATGGCAGTAATAAGTCTTCCAAAGTGTAGACTATTTCATGAAGACTGTTAAAATTTAGCAGTCAAAAGATAATGGCAAGACACTTTTATTGTGCTGGTGATTAACAGAAGCAAATATTGGAATTATGTGATGAGTACAACCCACTAAATAGTTTCCATCTCCACGTTTCATCCTAATGCAATTACCCAGTGCTACACGGGTAGTCTGCTGCACACTTAACTCAGGCTCCCAGCAAACCAAGTGATACACTATGTAACCATTTGTTGTACCCTTAAGAGTTAGACCTGGACTTGGATTAAGGAACAAATGAAGGATCTGGCTGCAAGGGGAGAAGAGAAAGTTTCCCAGGCAGTGATTTTCCATACACCTTTCCTCCACTGCTTTTAGGAGACAGAGCTGGTGCCAGGCAGTATGGCAATACTCCTGGTTGGCTGACTATGGAGAAGGTCATATCACTGACCTGGACATCACTATACCACACAGAGGCCATGCCAGCTCCAGAAGGGAGGCAGCTTGCCCTTGAAGGCTGGCTCAGCCAGGGATACCTTTGCACCTTTTCGAAGTCACTGCTACCAAGTCCTGGTTGGGCTACCCAGCACATATCCTGATTTTCACAGAATCACGGAATCACAGAATCACATTTTCACATGTTCCAAGCTTCTTGGAGATCAAATCACCAGCAATGGCTCAGAGAAATACAGAAAAAAAAATGGAGCTGCAGTATGGGAAAGGGAAGGACTCATTAAAACCATTGCAATTTAAACATTTCTCTGCACTGCATGCAGAAATCCTCAGCATGTGGGGGAGCTGTTTTTTATTACAAGGGAAAGGAACGTAGGAAATTGTGCTTGCTTCCACATTAGCAACTCAGTTTTCCTACAGCAGTCATGGGTAAAGGAATACAATATGCAATATCTGCAATCCTGGCAGAAACAGTTTTCCTCACTCTATAAAAAGATAGTTGAGAAACTGAGAGGATATCTAATACATTATAATTTTTTCTTTTTCCTTTTTTCTTTTCTTTTTTCCTCTTTTTATTTTTTTCCAAACAGATAATGATTACACTTGCATCTTTATTTGAGTTCCCAACGATTTAAAGCACAGTCTGAAACCTTTATGAATATGAAGCCCACAAATATCTCATGATGAAAAACTAATCACATGGGCATTAACTGACTTACTCCAGGCTATGCAGTAAATCAGTGCCAGCAATGATAAAACCCTGGGGTCTTAAACTCTGCCTCCTCCTCTAGCTGATTATTGTCAGTCCATGGTATTTAATAGCTATTCCTGCAGAAGAACAACTGTTGGTTAGTTATTTTTACAATAAATGCCTGTTATTGTGAAAAGTTTGAAAAGTCCTCAGCATTTGCTTTATTTAAATTGAATATTCATATCTGCTGTTCTCTATTTAATCATTCATTGACTCTTATACATAATTTTTGAATAGGGTGATTAAAAAATGTGAACAGATAAAAAGTAAGTCAAGAGAAATTCTGTCATCTAGGATTTTAACAAAACATGACAACTCTCAGCCTTGAGAAAAGAATATGGATAAGGAATGGCCAGTGTCACATGGCACATCAAAACAGTGCCAGGGAGGAAAATTACAGAGGGAAAACACATGTCACATTATGGAAACTAAAGAAAGGTGCATGCACACATTTCTTCCTACAGACGTGGGTGTTTTTATGAGTGGAGCAAATTGATTCCCTGTTCAAAACTGGAGCATTTGGAAAGCTCAGGATGACAAGTGCAACACCATTAGGAGTTGTAGAGGCAGCATTTCAAGGCACTAGCATTTATTCTACCTTCTGATGTGAACACCCACTCATTCTGACAACAGGAATCCAGAGGGAATAATGATGAGGAATTTATTTCTCTGCATTTTGATATAAATTCCAAGTTCGTTATAAACCTGAGCAATGTCAAAATGTAAAGGTACAATTGTTAAAAAGCTGCACAGTTTATCAGATCGCAGATGCTGTTTTCAGATGCTGCTGGCTCAGGAGCTAATCCTAACCTCAGGCACAACCTTTTACAAGATTCCAAAAGAAAAAATCCACTAGTTTCCCCCAATGGTTCATGGAGTCAGATTTCCAAGATATATTCAGAGATGTCTTCTACATTTTTATTATAATTTGATCTTTGCAGTTAAAATGTTAAAATCAGTAAAAGGCTTTTGAAATCATATATTAATCATATCTACAAAGCCCCAGAGACACCACAGAATAAATGGTTAAAACTCAAATATGTTAAATACAATAGCAAGAAAATTATTGATGATCTTGTTGATGCATTTTAATTCACCCATGTATTTTTTTTTTCAGTAGGAAAAGCCATGTGAACTATTATTGCAAAAAATCTGGTATCAGTCATCTTCTGCTCTAAAGTGCTAGGCAATTAATTTTACTGCTCTGGTACACTGTCAATTCAGAATCTTCTGTTTATAATCACTTGAATGTATTTGGATTAGAGGTTTGGAGTCTGAATATGCAGAGGCTGAAATCTCCTGTTTTCAGCAGGGAGAGACATTTTTCATAAGTGCTAGCTATTAAACAAACAAGATGCTACCAATACTGGATTGGTGTTGGAGATGCTGGAAACCTATGATTTTTACAAGAATTGTTTCTCTTAAAATGGTTCAGTCTTATGAGAAGTCAGAACTACACAAGAAAATTATTTTTCCCTACAATTCGATGAGGAGGCTAAAAGCACTGAACTCCTGCTATATTTCACTATGAAAAATAAGCTTGGGAGGTCCTAGACAGGCTTTCTATGCTGTAAAATTAGTAAATTTAGATTCATTATCTAAGGCCTAGCAGATGGCAAATTTATTAGCTGATGATTTATGACTTAAACAAGAGTTCATACAATTATTTTCAAACCAGTAAACCCAGCAACTTCCCACTCCAGCCAAGTGTTATTCCCGGCTGCCCTGAAACACGAACCTGCGCGCGTTCCCCAGGAACAAGGCACCACCCAAGCTCAAGCCCTGAGCCCCTCATTGCTGAGGCTGGAGAGCCAAACTCTGCATTTGCCTGATACCTGCAAAAAACCTAAGGATCAAAGCACATTCCAGAGGCTCAGGACAGTGAGGACAAGATGTGCTATCTAAATAAATGTAATCTACACCCAGTAATTTCTTATCCACTCCTAGAAACTGAGCTTCAGGAACAGAAATGTGAATCTTTATCTCAGCCTGTTGCAAGTTTACAGCCTAGGACACCTTGAGATATGTAGACAGACTGTCTCCACAGCTCCTAACAGTTTCCAAGGCAGCTACTCCCCTACGCCAGGACAGGAGAAAATCACTTTTGTGGATTTTATCTTTTTCCATTTGGCAGCTACAATCTACCAGTCTTTCAAGGGGAGAGGAGAACCTAACGTCTTCCCTTTGCTACGGCTTCTCCAGGGAGAGAGGTGTGGAAGCTGGGGCTTCTTCTCCCTGTTCATGTATCTGAGACCCTACATTCTTCCCTCTACACAACAATCCTTTTCTATGTTCTATTCATCAATCAACCTTCATCTTTCCTCCCCCCTCCTTTTGAACTGGGTCTTCTTATCTCCTGTCTTATCTTCTTCTTGCCCCTCCTTCTCTCCACCCACATACCCATGGAGTTATTACCATATGCCTCATGAGCTCTATAGTCAAGTAGAAAGAAAAAGCAATGACAAGGAGGGGGAAAATTTCTTCTTTCTGCGTGGTTACACATTGGCTGCTCTTGTAACTTCTGCAGCACTTAGGATTATAGCCCAGGTGGCAAACTCTTTAACAGAGGGGAGTCCTAGAACAAAATGATCCTGATACTATTTGCTACTTCCTGCCAAGGCGTAAAATGTGTCTCACTGAAAAATTCTGCAAGGTGACAAAAATGTCTCAGATTACAGGGAATGTAATTTCTGATACTTGCTGCATTACAATCACTGGTTGTTTGGAAATGACAAAAAACCCCTCCACTTACCTACACCACAGCTTGCAAGATTTACTGAGCTGCTGAAATTCCATCCTAAACACTCGGGTAAGGTGAACTGTACCACATCTAATCTTGGCACCGTAGGACCTGTCTTTGTGTGACTGCTGGAGTGCAAGGGCAGAGCTACCTCCAGTACCAACAGGAATGGCAGCAGCAGCTCTGCTATGGTGTTAGGGTTATACTCCTAACACCAGCACATTAAAAAACACTCGTGCCAATAACATCTCCAGTACGCTCAACACTGATAACAGAATTAAATTGTTTTAGCACTTTGTGACTATTTCGTACTTTTTGAGAGCTGCATCAGTAATTAAAAGTCTCAGAGTATTTCTGATTTTAGGAAAAAACTCTCAAGCAGTTTATTTGCTCTTTGAATATAATCCAGCAGATTCTACAATCACTTTCAGTGCTCCAAAAGCAGTGGCGTAAATATAATCTTTATACCANAAGCCCAGCTATGTATTTCCTCTCTGCATTCCCATTTTAAGGTAATATTTAATCAGATGCTTAGCCTGCAAAATGAAGACACCCACTGAAAGTAGGTCATGATTCTTATCAAAAGCAAGATCACCATGCTGTATTGTTTTACCAGGAATCTCAAAAGAAGAACAGATTAGAAAATCTGTTCAGTAAAAAACCACCTTTTTTAAAATACCTTTAATGGAAATTTTATCTTTTAGAGTGATTTCTGCTGTCGATGGCTTAGGACACGGCCCTGCACGACAGAGCATTACTGATGTGCCCTTAATCCTGCACTGGACCAAAGCCTCAGTGTAACAGTTCTTTTATCTGCTGGTGACACTGTGAGAAACAAGCTGTTTGCTGAAACAGCACAAATGGTGTCCCTGTGGATAACTGGTTTGTTTTCTTTTTGCCAGGACTGTTTTTGGAAAAAGTACACTGCTTGATCTATTTCAGGAATAAGCATTGCTTACAAAGTCTGATCCTTTACTGAATCATATAATAAAGAAGGAGCTACTATGTATTACATCTATTAAATTTTTGCAATTGTTTTTAGTTTTGGAATGCAAAAATTAAAATTCTTATTCCTGGAAGTAATTATCATCTTAATATTCTATTAAGGGAGAAGTAATTTGCATAATCCTAGATCTAAACATCTATTTGTAGTCTCACTTACAGACTACAAACAACACCTTACACAAAATGATACTGCAAAACTATAATCATGTTAATTACAGCCAATGCATTTCAAAACTGTCTGGTGTTAAATCCAGACATTTACTCTCTTGTTTTGTTTAGTTTTAATAGCAATGATGGGAAAATACTATATTAAATAGAGAACTATTTAATATTTGGGTTTACTACTGACAAAACTGCATAACTTCTTAGATTTCAAGACCAAAATTAAACTAAACAGAATTTTGCAACTGATCATTGAAAATTTCTCTCTCTTGAGATTTGAAAGAACCTGACTAAAAAAATATGCAAATGGATAGACTAACACAAACAAGCATAGAAATAATTCAGCAATGAAAACAGAAGTTTCTACCACTAATGGCATATCTGTCATATAACAAAAAGGAAATCTAGAACAGATGAATGCAATTCTAGTGAAGTCCAGGAGATATATGCAAGTGAAGAATTTAATCTCCCTTAATCTTCTCACGTGGTGTCATTAATCCCCTACCTTTGGGCTCTGGAAGATGACTTCTAGAGATAGCAACAGAAACAATATAATTTTTCTGCATATAAAATATATAGAAAAATATAAAATATGCCACTATGCAGTTATGTTCCTAAACAAAATGTTGCAATTCTCCCATCCCCTCTTACAACTGTGATTCAGCAGCATGAGATTTGTGGCACAACAGAACAATATTCTTTGTTGCGCCTGCTTCCTGTTTAATGATGCTCTCAGTGTAGCTGCCAAAACCGCTGAAGGTCACCTAAGCATGGGTGAAAATGTAAGGCCACACTCAGGTTGCATGACTTCCACTGAAGAAGTTAAGCAATACCTATTTAGTAACCAGGGAGCTGATGCCGTGGAGAGCAGCAGGCAGGGCCAGGGAAGGTGAGCAGAGAGGAGCTGGTGAGGTCAGCAACAGGGACAGCAGCTCCAGGAGAGCCAGGAACAGGGGCTGCCTCAGTGTGGTCACAGCACCTGCAAAACTCTCCTCAGACTCGACCCCCACACAAATCAACAAATAAAAACCAATGACTTCCTGTCATATAAATAGATTATTCCTATTCTCAAGAACTGCATGCAGGAGGCAATTTAAACCTAGTCTCATTGCACATTACTAGACACATATATTAAACTGGGGGTTTTAAAATTTAAGAAAAAAGAGAAACTACCTGCCTGTATATGTGAATCTGATACCTGACAAATAGGATTACCTTGCTTAAAATATACTTACAAGTCCTTGTAGGTGGGGTGAATGCCTTCAAAATATTCTGATAAATTTCATGTGGGGCAGAATCTAAGTTTGCTAAGGGCTGCAGAGAGTTAAACATCAAGTTTTTTTAAAGCCATTCTTTTAATCTTAGGCTATTAATATCAGTATCTCAGATCTTTCCATCGTATTTCAGGATTGGATCTAGTTGAAACACATGTCCATGTGTACCTGACTTCCACTTTGCCTGAAGGCAAACCCATATTTAGAAATGTAAAAATAATAGAATAATGGTGCAAAATAGAAATAATCCCTGTGAAACAGTGCCTGAAGGAAAAGCTGTAGGCTGTTACAACCCCAGTGAATGCCCCAACACACACGTCCCTGCAGTTTGGAGTAAGCAAACATGTCCCAAGCTGCCCAGGTAACCTCTTTGGTCCTTGTCACTGTGTCAAGAGCTCACTTGTCCCCCTGCCAAAGGGCAAGCTACAGCTAGAGACAGCTTTACAAATCAGGATAGCTGCGAGATGTCATGAACTGTTGCATACCTATGGCTTAGGTACCAGGGAACATTAACAGCCCAAGCAGCCTCTGCAATGAGGGGCCACTGCTGAAGCAGGTCAGAAACATCAGCAGAGCAGAAATGGCAGTGACAGCACCTGAGCCAGAGCCCAGAAGACAGACTGAGCTGCTTCTCAGGGCTACAGACAGCCTTTCTCTTAAAAAGAGTAGATGGGATAGCAGTGAACCCAAGATATTTTCTTTGATCAAGTTTACACATCCAGCCTAATTATACTGGAGAAGACTCCTAAGGATAAGAGTGAGCTGAATCCAGCAGTAAATCTGTTCTTCCCTCCAAAGACTAAGTTAATGCCCTTTTTTTTTTTTTTTTTTTTTTTTTTTCTCTTGAGGTGGTACACATATTGTAATGAGCTTAGACTCCAGGACTGGAACCAAACAGCCAAATCCTGAACAAGCATCCTCTTCCACAAACGAGGGCAAAGAAGGAAGGTACATTGCTCTCCAAGGGAAAAGCCTGCCAGGTTCCCAGTTCTGCAGGCAGAACAGAGAAACAGTAGTTCAAAATGGAAAACTAATCATTCATAAAATATAAAAGGACAGAGAAGTCAAACAAATATAGTTCCTGCCTCAGTGAATCTTCAGGCACAAGAGGTTTCACCAAAAACAGGTCAGAAAAAAGTTTTATATAACTGCCATTTTTTAATTCTCCTTTGCATGTCTGGCATGCAAAAGTAAGAGTTCTATATATAATAAAATTTATGAATTTTCTTCTTCTCAGTAAGAATGACACAATTTAAATCAAACGACCAGAAGGCCGTCCATGTAACAAAGTATTTTTAACCTTTCAAATGAACTGCAGTAAAACTGAAAGTAATCAGATGTGCAAATGGTATAAAGTAACGTGAAATGACACAGTACTCTATTTAGACAGCACCTTGATTCGGAATACAAAAGCTGCTTCTGCAGAGAGCCCCTGCTGCTGCCAGGCTTCACATGTTCTATGCCACTGTTGTTAGACTACCACAGAGCAAATCCCTCATCTTTGGCCAGCAAGTTGGTGAGTGGTTTGCAGAGAGTATTGCAGAAACTCGTGCAAGAGCAGAACTGTCTCATCAGCTCATCACAACAGTAAAATGCAGACCCAAGTGCCTGCTGAAATGCCAGGTATGATGGGAGCTCCCAACGCCGTCCAGGCAGAACAGGGCACACAGCTTCCAAATCTTCCACAACAGAGATTTCTCTTGGCTCATACTGGACCTGTCACATAAAGCAGTTTCTAAGAGCAAATGGCAGCAACAAGAATGGGATTATCTTACCTCCCTGTTTAATTCTCCCCCATTCCTGCACCTGCCAAAAGATTCTACCAAGAAGAATTACTGTCCCTAGTTTTTTATTAAAGAAATCACTCTAGTGAGCCCTAACTCTAGTGCATTTTACTATTATTCATCTGTAGATGTCTGTGAGAGTATTAGTCAGGAAAGAATTACCATGTTTTATATTACCAGGAATGTGTGTGAAATGTCAATGGAAAGTTGTAGTCAAACGAAGCATTACTGACAAAACACCTGAAAGAACTTTGGTAGTTTGAGTCTTCAGAAGAAACTGAAAAATTAAAAGCATAGATTAATGGAGGGGAAAATCTATTTTCTAGTTGTAATCATCTCAGGTATAGCAGGTAAATATGATTTATGCCTATGGTTTTTAACAGCCTCACTAAATTTTATTTATTGGGAGATCTGAAAAAAAAAAAGAAATAATTACTCTCAGTGTTCTGCAACACTGGGAAACCCACAGACACCAAATTTGATACCATTATCAGCTGTAGCTGGTCAAGTTACTCAAAAAGTCCTCCATCAAACCTGCAGCTTTTAGGACCCAGCAGAAAGGGAGGTACACATGCAGGTGCTACTAGGCTTAAAGCAAATATTATACTGAAAATTCTGGGGAAAAAAGAATTATGGAAAAACAGAACCAACCAAAAAATAAACCCAGAATAGAATCCCTAATGATCAAAGATTGAACTGTCTCAGTTTTCTCAGAGCTGCATTAGTGCCTGGGTGATCTTCTCCCATAAGTACACAGCCTTTTATACCAGGACCATAACTCAACCCATGGTAGTTAAAATTAATAGTTGTACTAAGCTACAGACTAATTTTCCAGAGAAACTGCCATGAAGTCACAGTATGAAATTATTCTCTTCTAGCTCAACTGAAATGAACTCAATTGAAGATAAAAATACTCCATCTCTGATCAGAAAATTCTTCATTGGGATACACCACAGTGGATTACTGCTGCCTGCCCCAGTGCTGAACAGGCTAAGAGCTATATTTTCCCTTTACAGTTAAAATCATGATGAATACAAAATATTTTTTATTTAAAAACATTTAATCCACCTAATTATGAGGGCTATAAAATCCACCCCTTGGTTTGCAACTTGAAAGTGGCTCATGTCATACTGGGAACTTACAACATGCCAAGAAAACAAATCACATCTAGCTTGTGAAAACAATCCCACCAAGAGGCAAAGTTGACTCGGCTTGAATGCATCCTCAGCATGTGCATGGAGACTGCACTGCACATCTTCTGCAGTGCAAGTCAGCTACACTCGCTGAAGATGTCAAGTTCATGTTGTTTGCAACGCAGTTTTCCACAGTCTCAGCTGGTTAGCCTTTTTCTTCTAAGAGAAGAAGCATCTTTTAGTCTCAAGCACTGACTTTTGAGGGTGTCCATTTGACAAGAAGACACAAGGAAACAACACATAATCAAAATAATTTTTATTAACAATTTCAATAGTCATCTTCTGAATCACAGTCCTCAATTTTTTGGAGTGGCCGCCTAATACCAATCACTAAGTCAATGGAGAGAAGCTCTGTAACGCAATGAAGAACTGAAATGACTAACTGGTATTTGCAATACACTGACTCTAAGCCTTCATCGCTTACAGGCAGTGGCTGATTTTTTCGGAGTAAATTAATGGCTTCAAGATAGAACCTGGTAAAGCCACCTCGTTCTCCTGTCCGGTACAAGGCCTTGGGAACACTTAGCAAAGCATCAGCAACCATGTGAGATACAATGGTTACCTCTGACTGCTGACAATGTTTTGCATAGTCCTGAATATAATAATTTAACAGGATCTCAAAGTAACCTCCTACTGGCAAAACTGATCCTGCTTCTATGAGGCAGTTGGAGTAATCCTGTGCAATACCTGCACAACTCTCCTCTTGTTTAAATGGAACTACATGGCAACATGTTTTCTCTAGACCTTTGCCAACATGCAGGCACTCACAGGCACTGACTGTATCAGTGTTATGTGCTACTACCACAGGGGTGCTGTCGTTCTTTTGATTGAAAAGCAGATCACTTTTATCAGGGTCTAAAACTTTTCTCTCTCTTTCATCACTAAGTGCTTTCAGCTGACATTCAGAAACCTGGTTACACGCATTTTCTATTACCAGTTGTTTCTGAGTAGCTGAAGACTGCCAAGTGCAAACATCTGAGGCTCCACTCGGGCTTTCACGTTCTGCTTTCCATTCCTCCCTCCGATCCACTGTTTTGAACAGCTGCTGCAGCATTGTGAACGCCTCTTGCAGAGCAGCGGCATGTTGCTTATTAACGCCATCAACCGGCCCACAGAGGATCAAGCAATGGGGCTGGAAGGCACACGCACTGCTCAAGCCAATGTGGGCATATCTCCTGGAGACGAGCAGCAAGGGCTGGCAAAACGTTACCGCTACAGTTTCGCTTATTTCTCTGTCCACGTAAGGTACGTAAGGGGAGACACCGGTGATTTCACTGATAAGGGCCATTTCTTCTGACGACAAGCACTCTACCACGGACACACCATATAATTTGGCATAGTAGATAACTACTTCTTCTTGCTTCACACTCGACAGTAACAGCTTAACGTTGTTACTCTGCAAGTGTTTCATCAAGGCTTCTGTCCTCTGAGCGATCCAGCGCAGGGATTCCTGATACTGCCCTTCGGAGTCCACAACAAACTCGACACCGGGGCCCGCCAGGGCGGGCCGCAGGGGCTCGGTGACGAGCAGGGCCCGCAGCTCCTCGTCGGTCGGGCAGTAGGCGGCGAAGTCCCTGCGGAGGACGATGCCGGGCAGGACCCTGGAGCTGGCCAGGGGCAGGCCGGGCACGGCGGCGTGCAGCTCCGCGAACCGCCGCCCGAGGAGCCGCAGCACCTGCGGGAGGGCGGCGGCGGCCGGGGCGCAGCGG
>VXBR01008447.1:97550-118593 GCA_013400215.1 Cisticola juncidis | reverse complement strand
TTTTAAGAGCTTATTTTCGCCCCCCCCCCCACCCCGCAGATTCTGATTAAGCAGGAACATCAGTTCTCAAACACAACAACCCTCACAAAAGGTGTAATATTATATATGGCACAAATTTGACAAATCTTTACATGTCTCCAAACAGTATAGAAACCCATCAAGAAGGCACTGTTTACAATACTTGAATATCTGCTAAATTTTCTGTGATTTGTGGGTACTCTTGAAATAAAAATAATTAAAAATTAGAGATGTACAGAATTTTTGTTACACAGTATTTACACTAACAATGGTAATAGCTGAAAATGATAGCCTTAAGAAACACTGAATTACAAGTCTATATCATAAACACAAGTCTAGGAAGAAGAAAAAATTGCCAAAGGCACAGAAGGGCAGCAAACAACAAACAAAAAAGAAACCGCAACCATTACATTTTACAGGACAACCTTGCAAATAATTTGTGAGATTTCACAAGTGGGAGGAAGGACATGAAAACCAGGCTATCAAGTAATATCAACTATTTAAAAGGAATCAACACATGAAATTCAAGAACCATCTACTGAAAATGATACTTGTTGCATTTCACATGGCATATTTACTTTTTCTTAGCGTTATCTCTACCCAATTAGGCAACCTGTACCTAAAAGGCAAATTAAAGGCATAGAGTACATCTGAAAACAAAGCAACCAACCCAACAAACCACATGGCAATAAATTTTGCAGACATTCCCTGTACAAGGAAAAAACCCCAAACAAAACAGGATTCGAAAATCAAATGTGAAAACAAGTGCTGTTATAAACTTTAAAAACTAGAAGGCCACAGCCCTCAAACATCTGCAAACTGTACAATCTATTTTATATAAGTGCAGAGCTCAGTCTTAAGCAGGTAGTAGTCAAGATCTGCTGTACATCATGGCTAAAGAGGACAGTGGTGACACACTAAAGAAAAACTGTACAGTAAAAATTAGGGGGAAAGTTGCTTTGTTCTATTCAAGTGAGGGAACATACAAAACCCAGCAAAATAAGAACTACTAGGTTTTCACTGTACTTTTCAGAATTTATCTAATCAAGAAGTCTCGCAGAAGTCTGCAATTCTACGTATCAAGAGGTTTAATCCTTTACCTTTCCAGATAATCACTAAAACCACTTTTTCAACAGAATTCAACTCTAAAAAATAAGCTGAAAAGGAAAATAAGCATAAGGATTTTGTTTTGCTCTGTTCAAGTCTTTTACTCATCTTGAGCTGAGCATGAACTTCAGCTATGGGCTATCTTTTTAGTCTGACGCTGTCCAACACCAAGCCGCCAGCCAGCCAGCTGGCTGGGTCAAATCCAGTCACTACCACATGGTCCACATAAAAATGCATGCAGACTGTGTTATTCACTGCTCTTGAATAGAAGTGATTGAAAAAATCAGCATGAAAAGGCAGAAGGACATTTCTATTTACAAGGGAGATAAAAGCTTGTACCTATCAGTCAAGAGTTTCAGCACCACAAATTTAGCAGAGTATTATTTTAAGGGATTGGAGTTATTGCCCAAATCTCACTCACTGGATTATTCTCACATTCAGAGTATGTTCAAAGGCTTGCAAATCTTCTGACAGCTGAAGCTTTGACATCTGAATGCAATGATGAACAGCCCAATTCCAGGCTAAGAATGTTAAAGTGAATGCCGTTATACTCTGCTTTCTTAATGCCATTTCACATATGTATAACAACTTCAGCTTCCATTTAGAGATGGAGGCATTTGTAATTATTTTGTCTGTTTATGAAGGGACTTTCTGTGTTCATAAATTTTGCCCCATCAGGCTGTAGATCATTATAAGTCCAACCAGGTTTGGTCTTGCCCATGGCTACAAGATCTGGTTAACATAACACGTTCCAGAAAAATTATGCAAGACCAAACCATGCTAATGTGAAGCTGTATGAAATAAGCTGAAGTTCACTGCCTACACAATAAACTTTTACATAGCTGAGGCCCAAGGAAGAGGAAAAGTAAAAGAGAAGGGGTGGTACGTGAAAGTGTCAGCCACGGAAATACATAAGCTGGACAGATAAACAAGTAAACAGTATTTTCACTCAATACTAGTGAGACTGATGCAGAGCAGAAAGGCAGATCACCTAGAGAGCCAGGTAAGCTGCCCAAGGCAGAGGCATAACCTGGCAATGGCAAAAAGCCAAATATGACTTTCAAACTGTTCCACTGCCCAGGATGGATTTGATTTCTGAGAGGATCCTCTGAAAACGAACTTGGCTGTCCTTCACATTGTGCCACTCATCCTCCCATTGTCTCACCTGGGGTACTGAAAATACCTTTTCCTTTCTACAGCTCTTTTTTGCCTTGGTATGCTTGAGTGGCACAGGAAACTTGCCAGATAAACACCAGCACTACATCTTCTGCTGGAATTTTACAAATTCTATACATGCATATGTTTCTTCAAATAAAAAATGTTAGAAACACTGGTTTTGCATGAATTTGTATGGCTACAGCATACTAAGAAGGTGCATCCATGTATTCTGGTAGGTAGTATACTTGCAGTAAAGAGGGATTTCACAAACACTTGGGATTTTCCTCTTATTTGTTTTGAGATATGTGGTGTTAGCCATGACACAATTTCTGAGTTGCCCTCTGTAAATACACACATTTTCATTTGCAAGTCTACTCATGACAGCGCCTGAATCCTATTCTACATTGCCTTTTGGAGATTCGGCTCAAGCTATACGCTAAGCACACCTTTTCACGTTTTGTTTCAAAAACAACCCTGAGTCCTAGCATCGGCAGTCTGTCTGCTTACTATAACATGGCTGTACACAAATGTAAATCCAAAGCTGTTAGTTTTTCAAGACTTGCAAACATACCAGAAATCCTTGACATTTGCAATTCACGACAGAGAGCAGACCAAAATAGTATTCCCTGGCTGTTGTGCTGTTAAAAATGTGCTCTGTACAGTAGATGTGGAAATGTTTTTATGATGAATCTGGAGTTTTAAAACTATAAAAACAGCTGGCTTACAAGCCCATAGTAATTCAGGATAAAAACCTCATACTTCCAAAACAAATCAAGGACATTATGTTTTGCAGATTTCCTAAAGACTTTAGCTTTTTACTTGACATTTCCTAACATTCACAATTTTTTGTATAATAATGTATTTGTTTGACCTTAAACAAAAATTTACTTCCAAACACCCACTGCCATTTACAAAAGCTGTTGGCTACTTCAAAAGTTTTTTTGTTACAAAAATGGTACGTTTATATGTAATGAAGTATGCCTGTTTATTATTCTACCATAATAGGAATCACATCCTACCAGTGGGGTCTGACCTCAGTGTTTAACTTGATCTATTCTGTGCTGAAGATTCATCAGTATGACACAATATAAACACAAGGCTGATGTCGTATGACTGCGAGACAGAGGCACACAGCAGGAGCAAGAGTGTACTGGCACTTATACAATGCTTACTGCAACTGGGTACACAGAAGTATGATTCTGAAACATGAATGCTGAGGCAAAGTTCTGTAAGTTGTTGCTACACAGTTCTTTCACATAATATTGCATCATTTAAAGTCCAACTTAAAATGTGGTCCCCAGTAACAGTTTGATCATTCCAGTTCAAAAAGGCCCTTGTTCACACTTCCTATTTGAACAAGAAATTAATGAGAAGCTGTAGCAGAACCATGAGTACAATGAAGACATAGTGCTTAAATTGCAAGGAATGGTAGTCCCAGGGTGCTGAATTGGAAGTGATTCTATTTCGTAGCGCCATGATCTCCCTGTAAGATAGAAAACAATATCCTGTAAATTACAGACTAGACAATTTGACATTTTCTATGTTAGGACTCCCTACAGAAGGCAGTTTTAGAGGAAAACTATGAAACATCAATGAGTAATCGATATTTGAGAAAAGTAAAGATATATACCAGCCTCTAAGGGGAAAAAAACAAAATAAACATATGAGATTATTATTCTCTAAACCATTTTAAAGCATTTTAATTAGTACTACCTCCTAATCTCTTCCTGCGTTTCCTTTATAGACTCAATGGCACTCTGCAGTTCACCAAGGTCAGCCCCTTTTTTCCTTATTCTTGTATTATGCTTCATAAGTTGTGCTAGAAGGATACAAAAGTCAGATGTAATTGGCTCGAGTGACTGCTGCCACAAAAGGAACAAAGTACGAATGACAAACTAAATCTGTAGTAAAAATGAGGAGAAAATTTTCTTACTAGCTTCTTTATTTCAGAGTCAGTATACCACAGGACAGCAACTCAAGTACTTGAAATAGCTTTTAAACACTCATCATATTGTTTAGCTTCTGCAAACATTATCAACAAAAATCTACCCTCTAGCCACATGCTAATCTACTAATTAAAACAATTAACCTTTTAAGAAAGAAAACAGTTTATGAACACCATTCTTTTCCCCTAGATACTAAATATATGCAGCACTTAAGCCTACCTACACTGCATTTAAAAAGACAGAAAAGTTTGCAATTAAAAACATGCGCCATTCTGCTCCTTTTGTTTTCCAGAGCATGCTTCACATTGGATAGAACTAAAGCTTAATAAACCATTGAGCTAAGAAGAGTATGAGTGACACTGAACCGTTCAGCTGTCAAATAAATTTATTATTTCTTTTTGTACCTTCACTCCCAGAGGAATCCTGGTTATCAGGCTCTGGGGATGAGAAACCACACTCTCCTTTACTCTGACTGGATGGCCTTCGTTTGATTTTTGGAACAGTAACCTAAAATTGATAAATTTATGTGTTATTTCCAGAGAACAAGAACTGATGGAAAGCAGCACATTCCAACAATGACAGCTAAAAGCACAATATCTAAGAGAAGTCCAAGTTTGAGCTTTTGATGTACTAGCAGTCTAAATTTTGTGCATCTCCCCATTTAAGGGAAAATACACATTTAACTGCTGAGCTCAAGTTTCCATATTTTATATTCCTATCCAATCAATTTCTACTGCTTAGGATGCAACACAAGTGAAAGACATTGTATGGACTGCGTAAACAACATGTTTGTTGCAGGATAATAGCATTTCCCATCAATCCCAATGCTCTGATGATCTTTATACACATAATGTATAATATATACAAGTTCCTGGATCTTACATGTGCTGTCAGAACTGGAACGTACCATTGGTGTCCGATGTCGAACTTTTGTCTGGATTGTGCCATCTTTTTCAAACTGGATCATATCATTCAAAGGGTCCCATGGTCTGGTACTAGACAAAGTAAATATTATTAACACTACAGCAATTTAAATAAGAAATATTTCCTTGCTCAGAAACTATTCAGTATAAAAAGGCTAAAACTCTCTTTATATAGAAATCAGATACTGCATCATGATCTTATCTTCTACCTATGGTCCAGCCTTAACCTGAAGGGCCAGCCGAGCTAAAAAATGAACTTCATGTCCAGATCAAACCCCCAGCCACCTGATAGGAGTACAAACTATTACATTAACCAACAATATAATTTTGAATTTTTTTTTGCCAGTCATATGTATTTGCAAACATGGAAAGATTTCCTGCTTCAGATACAGTTATTATTTTAGACCTACAAGGAAATAATGAGCTATGCACAGTTTTCTGTGTTTTCGAGAGTGCTTTTCCAATTACAGTCTGATATAAAATTTTAAAAAAACCTCAACAACATAAACATAGCTCACTGGAGAGCAACAAGCAGCTAAAGGAGAATACCAAGGTCACCAGTGATTACAGACTTTTCAGAACAGAAACTGCAAGTGAGCTGCAGGAAGGATGTTCTGACGCACAGCTTTAGTGAGAGTAGATTAAGCATGGATTTCCTTTCGTGTCCTTCTGTATGCCTTGTAAAGAGCTGTAGCTGTTTCAGATGTTGTGAACACAGACCTGCACTTACATCTTAGCTTAACCTGACTTGAATTAAATGTCATCTGAGGTAACTAGGTTAAGAACTAGGGATTGCTCTCTTCTCTGTTTGTAATCCAGATGCCTAAATCCATAATCCAGATACCTTAACAAATGCTCCAGCTCACTGAACACATCTTTCACAGTAAGTATACAAGACTGCTCTCTCTACATGGACCAGTTGTTGAGCCAGCATTTTACATTTGAAAGGAGAGAGAGGCTTTTTCCAGGGAAAGTTGTCAGTGAAGACTGCCTTCTGGCACATAAGTAGAATTTCTGTGGCAACCTTGAACCACAAGGCCTCAAGGACATCAGGAATAATGCATATTAATAAGATAGGTCGTAAAGCAGCAGGGGACAGGCTAACAGATTTCAAGTACAGTTCTCTTCCTAAGAGTTTTGCAAAGGGTTCAAGAGTGTGGGCAGTCCATTAAGCTGAACTGTTCACAACTCTTCCAGCAGGGAGAGCTATCAACAGCACTAGAAGATTCAAACCAAGAGAGGGTGCTTCACTGGGCATTTAGTCTAGCTGGGGAACTTCCCTGTTGCACGATGATTTTAGTGGTGAAAGTCTGCACAAACTTAATAAGAAACCAAAGAAATTTACAGAAAATGAATTTACTGAGAGTTGGTAAATACAGATTCCTTGTCTGGTTCCAGGAAACCTCCAAGTTGCAAATTTGCTGGAGACATGTAGAGTACTCAGGATTCTTGTAGTCTTCCCTGTACATACACTTAGGCCATGACCTCAATATCACCATTCTTGCACAGAAAGGTAAAGGCCTCCCAGGTTTAGCCATGGGAACATGCTTTCAGCATGCATAAATTCAAAGTTACTTAACTTACTGTGTATCATATTTGGCTATTTTACTTTTACAATCCTTACAATACAGAAACACGCTGGGTACTGAAAAAAAAAATCAGCAGAACATGGGTGCTCTGTGAAAAGCATCACTAGTAAAGGGCTCAGCTTCAAGTTGACTTTTGCAACATTGGTGATGATACAGAACGCATCCTTCCAGCAATAAGAGAGACAGCTACATCTTCTTTAGCTTCTCACCCAGAGCATCACACAAAGAGATTCACATACACTCATGTGCAGGACATATTTGACAGCCAGGTATAGCCACCTGGTCCAGCATTAACTATTGCTGTAAAGCTGCTATTCTCAGAGCCATTCTAATATATGACAAATTAAATGGCTCAATACAACTATGCCCAGGCTTCTCTGATTTTCAAACACTAGATTTTCTGATTTCCAGCTAGTATGCCCATATGTACCATATTTTCCGGTTTGGGAAAATCTGTATAGATGTTCTGGTCAGTCTAGGGGGAAAAAGGGAGGACAATTTTCTGGGGCATGGCACCCCAAACTGCCATGCCCCAGAAAATCTAGAACATAGCATGGTATGTGGTTATACATAAATAAGCTATATGTATCAGTTTTTTTGCTGCTGAAACCACAGGAAGAGGCTCAGCAACATTACCATGTATTCCAGGACTCACTCAGCATATTTGTAGTGCCATTCTCCCGTGACTGAATCCTGATCGAACAGTTTGCATGTCCACTCTTCAGCCTTAAGTTTCCTCTCTTTGGCACTCTTTCTCTGAGCTTCTTCCAGAATATATTTCTCCTGAGTAGCTTCTGTTTGGTCTTTATTATTTATTGCTTTTGTCACTTGTTGCCAAAGCCTGATTGCCAAATGAACAATATACAGAGTGACAATCTGGTTGACAGAAATAATTTCAAACAATGTCCTCCTCAATTATAAGTAAATTATAAGCTAAGTAAATGGACCACCCTCCAAAGAGAATATTACGATTTTATTAATGTTTGATCTACATTTCTATCAAGATTTCCCTAATATAAATAATGATCTTATATTTAACAGTGTTACTTTATTTATCATCAAAGGTTAGTATCATCAAGGATAGGAAAATCATGATAATTTGCTTGTAATTTGGAGAAGATTATGAGTTTTATTTTGGCAAAATAAATACATGGTTCTAAAGTGAACTTACTTCTCTGACTCAAAGTCATCTTGCTCTTCAAGCTTCACAGTGTATCTACGTAATCTACGCTGCTTCACATCAGATGTTGGGTCCCAGAATGTCTCTGAAACACCTGTCTTCTTGTCACTAATAGTAACTTCACTGTCCTGTAACAGATAAGATTGGTATCTTAATTGTCATTATCTCAAAGAGTGCCAAAATAACAAAACAAAAGCAAGGAATGAGCCCTTCTTTTTGGTAATAAGAATTTACTTTCTTTGGAATGCATGCAGTTAAGAAAATTTAGATATGCTAACTTTAAAATTCAATTTCCACCCTCTTTGCTAAGTCCTAGTTTGGAACAGAGATGCAATGGAATCATTACCAATGGAAATGAGTGACAGATACCATGTCACCTCACCAGAACTGAAACAACATAAATATTTCATGCTGGTGCCAAAAAATTCTTCATATTACTAATGCATATACCAAAGTATTTATTAAGATTTACTGTGAAGCAACATTTCTTCATAAACTACTTAAACATGCACTTCTTCATCCTTTAAGAGCTGCAAATAGAACAATGTTGATTCTATACTTTCTTGAATACTTTCTGCAAAAGCAGTACTTAACATTTTTTTAGACATGAGTCTTTCTGTATTTAAGTGCTGTTTTACCTGTCTGAACCGTCAGCCAGAATTTATAAGAGCATCACTCACTACTTACCCAGTGACCCTCTAAAACAGCCAGAACTTCTTTGCCAAGCTTAATTTTCCCTGATATTTGGTTAACACTGTCACTGTTACCCAAAAAAGGCTGCAAAACAAAAAGAAATGGTTTCATGTTTATTTTAATAACATGTTGTTTTTGTTTATATGTTTAGTCTTAAGGAAAAATGTGAATTTAAGACATGTGCAGTAAACAGCCCTAATATCTTTAGTATTTTATCTTCTACCTGCTAAAGAAGTCTAAAACTAGAGTAAATAGTTTCTTCTTCCCTTCTTAAAAGATTTTCTGAGTAAAAGTATTGTCTAACATATGTGGAAGGAAAAGAGAAAATAATGCAGAAAACAGTGACACAGTATCCCGAAG
Organism: Cisticola juncidis; assembly: GCA_013400215.1. NCBI lineage: Eukaryota > Metazoa > Chordata > Aves > Passeriformes > Cisticolidae > Cisticola > Cisticola juncidis. The sequence continues at coordinate 109,619 of VXBR01008447.1, read as the reverse complement.
GACACAGTCATTTGCTACACTTACTTCATGGCTTTGCCAAGGACCTTTTGTTACTAGAGACTGTCTTTTATAGAAACAACAACAATTGCCAGGGATTTTCTTTGGCCTTTTGACAGGTTGCACACGTATCCTTTGGGCTGACAAAGCAAACTGTCACTTAACACAGCCACCCAACTTTAAAGTTTCTCCTATAATTTCAACTGAATACAGTTTCCCTTTCCGTACACACTCTTCTTGAAAACTGTTTTTTCAGCTTTAAATCAGTTTCCACCTCAAGGATGGCAAATGCATTTTTCAGAGGCCACCTAGAAGTAGTTCAGAAACCTTTGTTTAGCTTATTATGTGAGTGGACATTCTGTTCATTCTCCTTCCTGTGCCCACTCGCACCGTGCACTAACCTTGAGTTTGAATTCAATTGTGGCGCTGTAGCCAGTTTTCTCACAGGTGATGTTGACTACTCCACCAAGCTCTAAGGTCATTGTTCCATACAGAATTCCTGTAAAGAAGAAAAAACAAAACAAAAACGCAGCTAAAATGAATGTTTTTAACTGAACAAAACCAAACCCCTAAGTTACTTGGGTACAACTCCTAGAGTAAATGTGCTTTTGCCAGAGGAAAAACTGTATTTTCAGATGACCTTTCCTGTGTGATTCTGTGTATTCTGAAAGAGAATTCTGGAGTATATGGGTAGGCAATACTGAGTAAATTAAAGTTTAAAAATGAGAAATTCTGCAATCTATTTTGTGCTATTACTGACCTACCAGAAAACTTTACAAAGCACCGACCCATTTCCCATAGTGAAACTAAGGACAGATGTTCATGATTTACAATCAAATCACATCTCCCATAGTGAAACTAAGGACAGATGTTCATGATTTACAATCAAATCACATTTCCCATAGTGAAACTAAGGACAGATGTTCATGATTTACAATCAAAGCACACTGTGGTATAGATACTATGCTGGCTTTCATGTCTACTAGAGGAAAATAGTGGAAAAGCTCAAAGCTGCTCTAAAAAAAGGCAACTAAAACAGTAATGTCATGTGGTGGCATGTAACTATATATATATGATCTTACTATTTCTTGCTAGTTATGAAAAAAAAAAATCTTTTTCTGTGTTAAAAACTAAAACATGGCTTAAACAACAGAGTTATTTTTTTCCTGATAAAATATGTGGAAGCCTAGAGCCAATATTCAGACCAGTTTCCTCCAGATGACAAGCTTGAATCCAACACAGCACATTATTTAGAATAACGAACTATTTAGTATAACTAACTTATTTTCTCATAATTTTGCCATCTAGAGAATGAAAAAAGCCACTACCTTTACAATGGGCATATGGCATTGTCATAACATAATCTTCTCCTCTATTTAGAAACGTTAGCCGTCCTTCTCCATCTAGTATGGCAGATAATGAATTCCCTGAAATTCAAAGACAGATTGTCACATTTCTCACCCTGGAAGACAATATTCCCTAATGACTAAGCAATACAATTAAACATCAGTATATTTAACACTGCAACCTGTCCTGTCTGGTGAAGCCACTATAATACACAGTGTGTTCCAATTAAAAATTAAAACACACCAAAAGTAGAAACTAAAATTCTGAAGATCAGGAGCAAAAACTTTGTAAGGAAAGGACAATACAATAACCAAAATACTGACCCTTTTAACAGCCTTATTTCATGCACAAAGCACAGCTCATGTGCACCAATTTTGCATCCCTCAATACACATACATCCAAACAACCCCCATTATTTACCATAGAATTTTGATTTGGCCAGAATGCTACCACTAAGGCAAAAGCCATCCTTGCGGTTGCTAACATAGAAGGCAGATACTGGAGGATGATGTGACACCTGTTGAAAAAAAACACATATTTGAGAAAAACAAAAACAAGCAATACAGTAAATACAGTATAAATTTTGAGCTATAATGACAACGCAAAATTCAGGGTGCATGTATTAGAATGCAGTTCATGTATTTGAAGTTTGACTAAAATCTTTAGAGATAAAGATCAAGCAATTACCTACTGAATTTCAAGAATTAAGAGTTAAGAAAATCAGCACCTGACTTGTTCCCTCTCTCTCTTTAGGAAGGCACACTTAAGAGACAGCTGTGAGAAAACTATGCTCACCAGGAGAGGTTTTAGGATATTATTCATACACTTCAGTACATTTTCTGAAACTACCACGACATCTAACTAACACAAATATACAAAACATTTATTTTTCTTAAAAATAGTTTTTCTAGTTATTGCATCTACCTGTTCTGCAATATAAAAAGTCTTGCTGTTCGTCCTTGGATGAATCCACATGCAGCGGAAAAACTCTCCAAGTATAGGATTGTACGGCTTTTTTAGTCCCTAAACAGAAATTGAATAGAGGGTAACCATACTGTGCACATACACAAGTCACAAAACATTTTATCAGTCTATCACTGAAGATGAAACACACAGGAAAAAAAATTATCATAATATACATGCTTAAGTACATGGTACTCGATTTCATCATCTGAATATTATGCTTAATTAGTCTGCTCTTCATTCTAAGGAAATTATCATATATCCAGTATATCCACTAAACTAATCAACATGTAAGAACACACAGAATATAAGGCATTTGTTTTTTGCAGAATTGTTACAGAGCTTTTGTCTGAAGTTAGGTAGTAAGTACTTTCTGTGAATACTATTTCCCAACAACATGACTATGAAGGGTACTTAGTGCAAAGCTAAATGAGGTGGTGAAAACATTACTCCTCCAATTTCAGACTGTTATCAGTGAAGAATGGTAAATATAGAACTGGCTCAACATTATCAAAAAATATTTAGTTCAACTTCTACTCCAAGGGACAATCACAACTGAATATAGTCTATTTTAAGCATGGCTAGGGACCAGAAATTTCCATGATGTGTTTCTGCAGGCAATGAAAACTTATCTTTGCTTTTTTAAAAAATGCATTAAAATATCAATTTAACAAGAAAAACTTACTCCAGCAGATCGCTAAGTTCTCAAACCAGACAGAATGACTAAAGACAAAATAATACATGAAAGTATACCTTTGGCTTTTTGTAGAATCCTGACAAATACCACTTCACTACTTTTTTCATGCGGTTGTAAGCATTCTCTTCAAGAGCAGCTCTGTGAAACAGAACACACAGATCAAGTACCACTATTGCATCATTTATAGCATGTTGCCAATTGTTGTGACATATCTTCAATCTATGAGCTGACTAAAACAGGTCTGTGATTTGCACTACTGTAACACCTTCAGCCTGATCTCACTAAATTTAAAATTTTCAACTTATCTGAAAATTGAATTCAAATAAAAATGCTAGAAGTGGTATTTCCATATTTGAGTCTGTTCTTTGTAACATTAAATTCTGTCCCACCCCCACTTAAGTTTTTCCATTTACAGGTTACTACTTTAGTATCTTTTTAGAACCAGCCTACTTACGTGCAGAGCTCTGAGCTGAAGAGTATTTTCCATTTATAGTCTTTAATTTATTAGCTACATTTGAGCAGGCAACTATGAATCTGGACAGAACTTTACACTGTATTTAAAAAATAAACCAATATTGGTTGCTCATTTTAAATATTCTTCTTGTAGAAAAAAAATTAAACTCATTTTTACAACTCTTTCAAGCAGTCCTCAGAAGCTAAATCAGAAATACAACACAACTAGTATTAAATTATAAGAGGGGCCAGGCTTCAAGATGTACCATATGAACTCTCAAGGCAATTAGCTTTCAGAAAATGACAATATCTGACACTGCAACCCTACTTTAATTTAAAAAATAGTAGGAATGAAAACCAGAGACAGGATTTACTTACTCAGACAGAAAATCTGCATGATAGTAGTAATCAGACAGCTTGTCCAGGAAAGAGCGAGGTTCCAAAATAAATGTAGGCAGTACAACCTTGGACAAGTCCATTCCTGGCCGGACTTGCTTCAGTAGTGTCCAGATGAAACTCTTGTTTTCTTCTGACACTTCTTCTGTCTGAGCAGCCTCACCTGCCTAGGATGAACCAAAAAAATTGCTTACAGAAAGAAGAAAGCAAGCAGTCCTCCAGAAGACAGGACATTCTAAGCTTGCAGTGAGAATGGGAAATGGATACTTGAAATAAACCACTCTGAGATGCTGAAGCAGCTACAGAAGTTAGATCAAGTTTCTATAAATGCACTTATGATACATCTTTAATGAAGTATGGTGAATATACTATTCAGCACTAAAACCTGCATTTGTTTTCATCATCTCTAGGCTGGAAAAATTTGAGGTAGAATATTGTTCAGAAATCCTTCTCTCGTCCTTTCCTAGGCATCCACCTGCATTACTCTCTTCTCAAATGCAGGACTTAAACACCAAAGGGCTATTCATTCTACAAGCTTTTCCCAATCATAAAAGCTGACATATCTATGCTTTTCACTGCCTTGGATCAGTCAGCAGCATCAGTGGTTTTCCTTAAAAAAAATACATGACTCATGGGTAACTGAGCAAAACCAGCAGCCACTTCATGCTCCTTTCTGTCCAAAAAGAGGGGAGATATTATCCCATATAGTTTCTGAAATCAAGAGCAGTGGTTGTAGGAAAAGCAAGGAAAGGTTTCTCTTTTTCCAGAACAGTTCCAAAATGCATACTCTAAAATTTGCCACTTAAAACTCCTCAGCTTTTCCTAAAATACTGTTTTGTCTAGACAAAGTACTAGAAAGCACTAAAGCATAAGTTATTCAAGTTCCATGAGTATAAAAAAAACCTCATAGTCATTTCTCTCAAGGAGAAAGATGAGATTTGTGAAAAGACTTATCTTGATTTCTGTTACCAAGGTTTCTGGTTTATAAATCCCTGTCATATGTGCCTGTATAGGCAAATACATAAAATAACCTGAAGTGGAACAGCAGCTCTGGGGAATCATTAGAATGCAAGGAGACATCAAAAGCACAGCAAAGCCTTCCACTAAATTCTGCAGACTACAAATGCCTAACTTCTCTCTCTTGCAGGAGAAAAAAAAGACGTGTCAGGTTGCATTCAAACTTTCATCTCGAAGTTTTTTACTTGAAAAAAAAAACAGGACTAAGTTCATAAAACCCAAACAGAAGTAACAACAAAAGAGCAAGTAGTCATGACGAACTTCTGCTGCAGGTGGCCCTTTGTGTACCTTCTGTCTGAGCAATACAGTAATTTCATTATCGCTGTTAAAATCTCATACATTAGCACAAGAGTAGCAAAGCAGGGCAGAATAGGGGTGAACAGAACCATTTCTATACATTATTGCTGAAAATATGAAAGCTAATCCTGAAAGCCAGCTTTCAAGTGTACTCTGACCCTTAAAATATCAGCTTACTATTTGGAGAAGCTGCTTGCTCAGTACATCAACAGCTCTTTTACCTCCCCAAGTTCTTCATAACTCTCTTCTAAGTAAGTAGTTTCCTTGATATCAATTGGTTCTGGATCGACATAAGAATCATCCTGTCGCTCTGACGTGTCACTATCGCTTTCTTCACTTTTCCCCATTCCATCGTTATCAGATTCCTCATGGTCGTGGTCATTTTCCTTATCAGACTTGTCAGAGTACGTATCTTGATCTTTGAAGTGATGCCTTTCCATTTCACTGTCATTTAACCTATTAAAAACAAAGGCTAAATGAATCTTCAACTTTACACCACCATTTCATTGTTTCCAAACCAGGATCTTAATTTAATACACACCAAAACTGCCAGTATCAAGCCTGAGGTGACAGCAGTGTCACACTAGCCTTGCTGGAAACATACAGGATGTATACTCACTGAACTGTCAAATGACACTGATGAGCCTAGGACATCAACCACCTCTCTGGGAAGCCTGTTCCAATGTCTGACCATATGCTTGGTAAAAAAATGCTGCCTAATGTCCTGTATAAACCTCTTCTGATGATACTTTAAACCATTTCCATGCATCCATGCATCCATAACATGGAGAAGAGTTCAGAATCTCCCTTTCCAGTTCCCCTCCTCAAAAAGCTGTAAGAGAGCTCTAAGTTTGCATCTCAGCGTTCTTTTCTCAAAACTAGACAATTTGAAAGTTCTCAGTCCCTCCTCACAGGCCATGACTTTCAGCTCTTTAACAAGATTTGTTGCTCCTCCTCAGAACACAGTAAAGAACCTTCATTACCTTTCTAAATTTTGAGGCCCAGAAATGCACACATCCCTCAAGGTGAGGCCACACAAATGTTGAATATAGCAGCACAATCATCTCTCTTGAGCAGCCGGTTAATGTCTGTTTGATGCACCCCAGGATGGTGTTTGCCCTCTTGGCTGCCAGGGCTCACTGCTGATCCATGTTGATCCTGTGGCCCCTTTCTGCTGCCCCTCATCTGGCCCTGCGCCCAACGGTCCCTTCGGGCCACCGTAAGGGCAGGGCTGCTCCCCAGCCTCTCCTCTGCCAAGTTATTCTTGTGCCTGGCATTACCCTGCCCTAGTGCAGAATCAGGCACTGGGACTTCTTTAATTCCCTGCCATTGATGATTGCCCAACTCTCCAATCCCTCCTCAAGGCCTCTCATTCCCTGAGAGAGTTCAACCAGCACATTGTGATCCTGCTCATCTCATAGCTGAGTAATTTATCCAAAATGATCCTGTGAGAGAATATATCAAAACCCTTACTAAAATCCAGGAAAACTATATCCATTGCCTTACTTTCATCCAGTAAGGCAACTGATCTTATGAAGGATATCATATTAACTAAACATGACTTTCCCTATGCTGACTGTGCCTGCTGATTCATTTTTCTTTAAATGTCCTTCAACAGAACACAATATGACCTTCTCCATGATTTTTCCATGTACTGAGGTTAGACTCACAGGTCTATAGGTTCCTGGGTCTTCCCTCAGGCATTTCTTGTACATCTGAATACTGCTGGCTAGTTTCCAGGCAGCGGTGACCTCCTCAGACTCCCCAGACCCTTGGTAGACAATTGAGAGGTATCCCATCATACCATCCACTAGCTCCTTCACTGCTCTGTGATAAGTCACATCAGACCACATGGACTTATACACATCCAGCTGATACAACTAGTCTCTTGCAATTTCAGTGCCCACAAATGGAAAGTCACTGATCCTGCACTCATGGGCCTCCAAGTGAAGGAGATCAGGCAGTCCAGTCTACTAGTAGTATTAATGACTGGGGCAAATAAAATGAAAGTAGTGAATCTGCCTGATTTTTCTTCATCCCTATTTTTCAGGTGACCATCTTCAACAAGTATCGGTCCAAGATTTTCTTTGGACCTTCTCTTGCTATTAACCTACTTAAAAAAGCTCCCTCTCAGCTGAAGCTAAAATTGCCTTCACCTCTCTTCTCCCTCGTCTGCCACCCAATTAAAGGTAGACCTGCCAGTTTTGTTCTTCAGATAGTTAAGAGAACTGAACACCCTTAGAATATGCTATATCAAAAGATGTACTTAAAGCATTAGTCTTAATTAGCCTTAACAGCTGTAGCTAATTGCTGTGATTGTAATCTTGGCCAGCAGTTGACATTAAACTAATATTCCAGAGTACAGATGTCCAGCTGAATTGTACACCGCAGTCATATTGTTTCTATGAGAGAAAAAAAGGCACAAAACTGCAGCTGAGCCAAGCTTGGTCATCTGGATAGGGCCTTTAATTGTTGCAGGGGGCAAACATTTGCCTTTTTTGTGCTTTTCACAGACCATCTATGCATTGCATGAGAAGAACTGCATTTCTCCCAGTCCAGATCTCTTTCTGGGACAGCATACTCGTAACAGCACAACAAAATTCCTGCCCACCCAGAAAAGACAAATGGACAGCTAAATCCTCACAAAGTATATTGAACTGGTGGAAAATTACTGAGGTGGATGCCTGAACCATCCCTGTGAACCTATGGGAGGCCTGTGCTGAAGCAGCCTCCTGGCAGGGACCTGCAGACCTGTTGGGAGAAGAGCCAACGCTGGAGCAGTGTCCTGGTAGGACCTGAGACCCTGTAGGAGACCCATGCTGCAAGCAAGCTGTGCCTGAAGAACTGTCCCCTCTGGAAGAGGGACCAACGTGGCAGCAGTTTGTTGCCTGTGGAATGGACTCATGTTGGAGAAGTTCAGAGAACATCTCCTGTGAGAGGGGCCCAATGGTGGACACCTCTCCCTGAGCAGCAGCTGGAAACCCCATTCCCTGTCTCTCTGTGCCTCTGGGGATGGAGGGAGGGTGTTATAGGTTAACACAGTTTGGTTTTTAGTTAAAGTGGAAACAGTTCCCTGCCAGGACCTTGGAATTGTTTTGACACAGGCATCTATCGGAGTTCATTTTTAAATATTGACATATTGTTTGACCATTGAGGAAGCTACATGTGACTTTGAGAAATACCCATTTAAAATTTTGAGTGAGTCCAAGTCAGCCCTTTCCTTTCTGGCCATAGAAGAGGTTGCAGCCAGCCCAGCAGCCGCTCCCTCAGTGCTGCCAGGGTCCCTGCCACTTCCCCCTCCTGGGGGAGTCAGCCAGACCTGGCCCTGCCGCTGCCCTGCCTTCTCCTTTTTTCCTTTCTGCCTGGTCATCTCCATGGGCTCCCGGCTGGGAAGGGGAGGTTCCCTACCCTCTGGAGCCAGCTGAGCCAGGAGGGAGCCAGCAGACCCGGGTCCCTGATAAGAATTACGGGTCCGGCTGGGCCGAGCCCACCCCGATTTGCAACCAAGAGGTGGGCAGGGCCCCCTCCCTCTCCTCTGGTGACTCCCAGGCAGAAAGGAAAAAAGGAGAAGGATGGAGAAGGTGCCTGCTGGCTGGACTTCAATTAGAGCCATGGAAATGAACTCTATATGTAGACTATGCCTTCAAATCATGAGAAAGATAGGCATTTGGGGAGATGATTGTTCATTTGTGGATTTTTGAGCAAAGGTGTTTGTGATGGACTGAGTAATACTGCATTAGAATCTGTGATTCTTGTAGTCGCATGAGATGCTTGAACAGAGAGAGAGAGGAGAAGCTCTTTGAGCCAGTGAAGAAGTGAAGAGACATCTCTGTTCCCTGTGATGAGGAATCCTTTGCCTCTGGAGTTGTTAATCTGTAAAAGGTGATACCCTAATATGCCTGAGTTCACATGACCCATAAGCTACTAATGGGAAACTGCTACTGGGAGGAAGGGTTGGAGGGGTCACGGAAGCAGGTTTTCCCTGGGCGGATGTTTCTGTGACAGTTAAAACCCACAAGAGAACTGTTCCTAAATCCTCAGTGGGATCCATGACTCTAAAAGAGACTCCTACCCCTAAAGAAGTAATGAAAGACTATTTTTCAAATAGTGAAACAGACTGAAAATCACAAGTTGTCTCTCTATGTTGATTCTGAGAAAGTGAACACTTTGTGGGAAGAAGAATTTTGAAAGTTTCATTTTTTTTTTCTCTTTTCTTTTTTTTTCTTTTTCCTTCCTTTAGTGTATGTTAACAAAACTATCTTTGTAACCTTTAAGTTGGGCCTGTTTTACCTTTTTCCTCCCAAAGTCTATCTCACTGAAAGAAAGAGAGTAGGCACAAAAACCATCACAAATTTGGTGCATTGGCCAGGAAAGGTCAAAATTGGCAAATGTGAAACTGCTAAGAGTAGGACAGAGGAGTTTTTTAAGGTCTTATTTTACTTCTCATTATTCAGCTCTGATTTTGTTAGTAATAAAATCAATTAATATCTCTAGCTTAACCCTATTTTGCCCATGATGGTATTACTGAATGACTTTTGGTCCTTCTCTCGACTCATGAACCCTTTGTTAAATTTTCTCTCCCTATCCAGCTGCACAGGGTAGTGAGAGAGAGGCTTTGGTGGGTACCTGGCATCCAGTCACAGTCAACCCACTATAACCATTCATTCACTACACCTAATAATTTATTTCCACAAAAGCTTATGCTCATAAAAACCTGGGTGAAAGTGTTTATTGAAATAATCAGGGAGTAACTCGAGGGCTCTCGGACATTAGTAACAGGGGATATAAGAACTTCTATACATTTAATCATAAGGTGACTGAATTATTATTCATCCATCTGATGATCATGCTGAAACCATTTAAATAAAGGATTATTAATTTCTTTAACTAAAGAACACCAACTTGAATTCACATCTACCGCCTTTTGTCATGTGTACTAAGCTTCTGATTTTCCACTGAAGCTAACAAGAGACACCAGCTTAAAATTTTAATTTCTTCTCTTTTGAACAGTTTAACTGAGTACTTAAACTTACTGATGTGATACTCCAAGTTCCTGGGCCAAGCTTTCACCTGGATCTTCTTTGCTTAAAAGAAGATTTTTTTCATTTTATGTGCAGGGCATAAAATACACTGCAAATAAGGCATATAAAGAGAACTCAGGAGCAAAACAAACTGCAGCCTTAGCCTCCCTGTGGTGAAATTATCACTACAAGGTTCTGCCAAAAACCAATCAGGTTTAGTAATTAATTCACTTACGGTAAGTTTTCTCCACTGTGCAAGTTGTTAGCACGAAGCAGACCATAGAAAGAGACATGAGTACTGTCGGATGAGGAGTTCAAATCATGTTCTTTACCATCCCTAATCATTGTACGTTTAAGCAGACCTGAACATTTCAGTGCCAGCTCCAAAGCATCCATCCAACACCTGCCTAAAGACAAATTTAGTATTAGACTAAAAATGACAGATTTAACAGAACTATACTACTTCTGTTTCCTAACTGGGAAAATAAATCCTTTGGGCCTGCTTGCATTGCCTTTGAAGACACACTTCAGAGTTTCATGTTACATGCACTGGATTTTACAGTCTGGTGGGGACATGAAAACACCTCACAACTACCCAGCTTTGGTGCAAGGGATGCTTCAGGGCAGGACAAGCAAGTTAAATCATGATTTTTTTAGAGGTTAGAGCATGTTCCAGCATTTCTTCCTTAATGCAAGTCTGGTTCCACCCAGGCCATGACAATGGAATGCCCCCAAAGTTGCTTGCAGCCCTGCTCTAGTTCTGAAGACTAAGTACCTGCATCATTTGGATAAATTTGCCCAAGTGATATGATAATAGTGTGGAAAAACTGCTATAATGATAGTGTGTGAATAACATTTCAAAAGATAAAAAGCAGGTATTCTAATCTTCTTTGGCAAAAAGAACAAATTTGTGTATTCTTTCTCCTTTTTCTTTTCCATGTATTTAATCGGATTCCCAATACAGAAGGCAGAGAGAGTCCTATTTTCAAAGTCTGCAGGGTTATGCTTAATTAAACAGTAGATGAAAAGCACCTGCTAGAAAGAGCTACACAACAGTCTTAATTTTTTTTCACATTGTAACTTTAGAAGGTAGTTGCACGGATCATCACCTTCCTGGTGAAGAGTGTTTACAAGCTACATTTTGAAGGAATTTTTACTATTAGAACTCACTGCAACTGGTGCACTTAACACAGAAATGCTTTAATAAGAATACATCCATATTAGCACTTTACAAAGGCACTTGACATTTAGACATACATTAACATAGCTAAATCATAGATAAGCCTTTCCCCTTCCTCTGCCCCACCAACACAAGGCAACTGCAAGAAGTTCAATGCCTTTTCCTTCAGGTCAATATTCTCCTTTAATAACCATGAAAAAGTACTAGTACCAACATAACTGAACAACAATTAAACTGCAATCAAAGTGCTTTAACAGACATGATAGGACAATTGAAACCATCTTTCTCATAACTAAGTGTTGTCATTGCTGAAAATGAATGAAGTATCCATTTACCATCTGATTCTGAAGCGGCTCGGACGATCAAGTAACTGCTGGGCAATGGCAGAGTTATAGCACCAACTGCTTCACCTTTAGGACCCTTGAAATACACAAAACAAGAACAGCATCAGATATTTTAATTCAGTTTTACAGTTTATCATTCAATGTAGTAAGAAGCTGACACACTGCAGGGCTATTTACTGTCACTCAGCAACATCTAATGAAGACATGAATGGAAAGATGGACAGCCCTCTTTCACTGGATTTCTTCTTCAAAGACTTAATTCTAAGTGTAGGATTCAATTCAAGCCCAGTTATCAAAAGATTGGCCTGGGGATTAAAAGGAAAAATTAGTTTGGTTGGGGTTTTTTGGTTTTGGTGC
>VXBR01008447.1:34478-97327 GCA_013400215.1 Cisticola juncidis | reverse complement strand
CAGGGAACGGACGACCGGGGTTGGTGTATAAAACAGACTTGGCCAAAGTTTTATTTTCACTATGAATTTCTTCATCCTTCACATTAAAAAAAAAATCAAAAAATTTTCCCATTTCTGTCAACCTTTATTTTGGAATAAAAGGTTAAATAACCATTTTAAAGTCCCTTATAAAAAAAGTTTATCTGTGGTAACTAAGACAATTGATAGGCAAAGAGGGCTGTATTAAACATACTTGAAGATATTGCTGAAAGCTGGGTCAAGCCTGCCTAACTGATGAGTTAATACATTTTGATCTTTACTGATTTCCCCCAGAGAAACCTAATGGAAAGCCAATATAAGGCTTAGAAGAGGGAACTGGAAAGCCAGCAGAAGTTCTGAGCAAAAGCAGATAAAGGCAGGTAATTTTAAAAGCAAGCAAATGAAACAGCCAGAACATTTCTGAGGGCAAGAAGTGGGTAAAGGAGTAGTCTTGGTGGCACTTAAATACCAGTACGGACAAGCTGGTGCTGGTGTAAATGATGTTCAGAAACTCCTGAGGAGTCAGTATAGAGTAAGAGCAATTAGGTGCTAGAAGCAAGATTCCAAACCTCAGTCTTCTTCTGAAGAGAGTGAAAAGGTGTGCCTCCAAAAAGTCTTTGGTGAAGCAGCAACACTGACATGAGGAGTTAGTGGGTACCAAGAAGGACAACCCCAATGCATGACCACTCCTCACCCAAAGGGTGGAAGGCAGGGAAGAAGCCCAGTGTCACCTAAGGAGGGAAGATCACTATGGCACCACACAAGGCAGGGTGGGAGAGGTGCTGGGGTGCTGCCAGCACCTTGCAAAGGTCTCAAAACTCTTGGGTCACAGGACAGTGGGGCAGGCTAAGGGCAGACTTCTGCTCGTGAGATCTGCCCTTTGGGTTTATACTGTGGGCACTTTAGGGTAGGCTCCTTACTCTGTACCAAACAACTACAATTTAGAGGTGAAGTGTGGTTTTGGGGTCTGGTTTGTTTTTTTTTAATGCAAGAAAGTTACATTCTCTAAGTGTTTTAACAATATATTGATTAAAACCAAATTAGTAATTTTTAGCAAAGATTTAAGTAAATTGACTTTTTTTCCTGTAACTGCTCATGTATCTTGTTTTCCTCTATTTGGTTACTGTTCCAACAGCACTGGATACTTTTTTTTGGCATCACCCATTATGGTTTCAAAACCAATTTCCAATAGTTAGTGATCTGTACAAGAGGCACATTAATTTCTGTTTGCTGGGTGACTTTATTTGGATTATCTCTGTTTGTGATGAAATGATCCTACTACTCCAAGCCAATGGTCAAGTCAAAAATTCTGTTGGATTAAAAAATGTTGAAGTTTATTTCTTACAGAATATTCATGGCAATAAAACTCAAATGCCATGAACATTGTTTCAAAGACAACAATGAAAACCAATATGCAGTCACCCTTGACTAAATTTACTCAGAAAAATTATATGCATTAACTTTTCTGATTAATGATATCAGAAGACTGAAATGGCATCAGGACCAGGCACACAAGGAAGACAAACAAGGTACAGTGCATCAGCTACCTCAGAGTGCAGGAGGAACATCAAAGACCACAGCAACAGGCTTAAGGGAGCATGTGAAGTGACTGGCCACAAACTACTGCAGAAGAGAATTTGCAGTCTGCCAGAAGGACACACCATGGGCAGTGTCTTCAAGTGAGACAATCTCCTGCAGTACTTATACCTCCATACGTGTTTTTTGCAATGCTATCTTTCTGCTCTAACTGCAAATAAGGCTCATTTTGCCTTGGACTTGAGGCTCTTTCTGGTAAATCTATTCTAGATCAGTCAATTGCTATTACACTTCTGGAAGATTGCCTCATGATAATAAATCTGTAACTAGGACATTATGATTGTCTAGGTAAACAAGGCAGAAAAGGGTTTCAAGGTCTTTCATCCAAGGTTAAAGGCCTTTCACCTAATGGAAACCAGTAATTCTCAACTGCAAATAGCCATACCAAAATGAACAAACGCCACTCCAGCTCTCAGCACATTTAGAATGGAAAATATTAACTTGTTCAGGTTTAAAATTTGACCTACCTTACAAAAGTAAAAATCTGGTAGGGCATGTCCTCTAAATTCTAAATATCTAGTTAAAAAAACAAACAAATCCATTTCTCATTGCCAAGCAATAAAGAAATACAAGACTGATTTGTGATCTTCTGCAGACAGGCCACCACTTTGCAATGTATGTATATATATCATAAATAAAGCACATTAACATCAAATGCTATAGCTTTGGAAAAAGATAGGGAGTTTGTGTCCTGCAAATGTGAGATCACCACTAATTACTGAAAAGTTTGCCTAAACAACAATAAAATAAAACTATCCAAAAGAAATGACAAGTGGTTTGATCTAAGTTTGGTAAATTTAGATAACACTGATAAATGATCACAATCCAGAATGACCACAAGCATCAGGAATGATACTGACTGACTTCCGTAAGAAAAAGATGACAAATTCAATACAGCATATTCTACAGACATGACAGTACATCTATCTCAATTTAAGATTTAGAAGGGCAAATTGTGAGATTGTAAGATGTATATTTTAGAGGGTATAATTAATTATTACAAGGGTCCTAATATTGTACAGTAATTTCATCTAAAGTAAGATGTTATTTCAGAAGGAAAATATGTTCACTTGTGCTGTGCTTCCACATCTCCTCTCCACATGTAAACACAAAACAAGAACTACAGCAGTTTATCAGATTATAAACAGTGAGTAAGAGCAAGCATTAGAGATCCTTACGAGATATTGAAATAAACCTTTGCTCTGCAGAACACTCCTGTGCTTTTCAACACAGGTAAGAGCTGCTCACAGTATTATGCCATGTGTAACAAGGCAAACAGACATCAGAACCAAATGAAAACATTTATCTTCTTAACATCATAACAAAAAGGTATAGACTTGGCTAACAAGTTTCAGTATGAGCTATTATTGCACAAGCAAGTAATGCTTTTTGACTCTTACAAGCAAATTGAACTAATGTCACTAAAGGTGACATTTTATTACATGAATATAGAGTTAGACACCAAGAAATGCTTATAACTAAACTCTTTTAATTTGGCAAATCTCACCTTAATTTCTCTGATTTGACTGATGTAAAATATAATGTTAAACATTTATTCCTTTAATTTCTGTGATTGCCAGTGATGGCATTAACCTTTTTAATGGCAACCCTTTGCACATCACACTTCTTAAGATCTTTATGCTGCACACAGCAGCATAAATCAAGTATTTTTTCTAAATGGGACTTGATGTGGGTTTTGGCTATTCTGACTTATATTCAGAATCAAAACAAACCACTGAAGTTGAAATAAAAAACACAGTTCAGCTTTTCATTACGATTGTCTTTACTCATTGCTGATGAATGCTAGTCATCCCTTAAGAACCATGCATGCTACCACTAACCTTTGTAGCCCATATGGTCTGCTCCAAAGGATGAAAAAGTTTGAAACAAAAACCATCTTTTTTAGAAGGCCTCTCGATGAGTTCACAAACGTTCAGCAGCACTGTTCCTACCCACTGGTCATTTTTGGGAGTTTTGTAAAGGAGCAACACTCCTGGTTTCAGTACACACCACAGTTTGGTCCAGCTCTTCAAAGTACCACGAATCTAGAAGATAAAAAGTTACCTTGTATCTCAGTGAAGTCAATACCAAAACCATTCCCCTTAACAAAATTAAAACTGAAATTTATTAGCTTTTATTTCAAAATAAAGTTTATCAGGTCTTTCAAAAGTTTACCCAGGTTTGTTAAAGAATATACAGGTATGCTTGTTCTTCTGTCTTGATGAATACTCAGTTCTGCAAATGGGTATGGACACATCTAGATATGGGAAGCATGACAATTTAACTGCACTATAGTTGATAATATGAGCTACTATCTTCAAGATAGCAGTACCAGCTAGTTCTTGAGAGGAAAGGAAAATTACCAGAGATACACAAAGAAACCTGCCTCCAAATATCTGACTGAATAATTTTTGCAATTGTTATGTATGTAACAGGGACACTTCAAAGTGTAAAATGAGAAGGACGAAATGAGAATTGCACAGCCAACTCATCCCAAGCTGATCGCTATGCACACAGGAATAATGTGACTGAGGTGACTGCAGTAAGCGGGAGCTAAGTTTCTCTATTAGTCCTCTAGGATTTGAGCACAGAGACCTTGGGATGCAATTAGTGGCTGCTGTGCCTGTAGAAAAACATTAACAACAAGTAAAAGATTGAGCTTTTTCTATTCTGGCCAGAAAGCCGCAAGCAACTAACTGCTCCATCTTCGACTCAGGATTCACAGTTGGATTCTGACCTTCAACCAGTCAGCCATAACAATAACTGAGGGATCTGTGATCGTGCTAAGTAATTCTTTCGTGGCTCTCTTCTTTTCTTCTCTGTAGTTTTTCTTTTGAACCTGTAAATAATAATAAAAATGTTTACTATGTCATGGCCATAAGCCAGTTATCAGCACAAAAAGGTATTGACCAATACAAGCTGAGGAAAAACCTGCTAAATTTGCAATACAGATATAGAAAAATAGCTTTAAAGAAGAGTATTTGACTCAAAATGTGAACAATTACTTCAAGAGCAGCAATGATGTAGCCAATTTCAGGTTTTTCTGCAGTTTTCTTTTAAAGCTGAAGACTTTGAAACTCCTGTTAGAATCAAAGGGGAGGAAAAACCAACCCAACCAAGTTCCAATATACAGATACATTATCTGATCTGTAGTCTTTTCCCACCAGTTATGTTCCCCTCCAGGAGAAATTTGCAGCAATATATCTCCCTCATTTAAAGCCAAATAATTTTACGTTTCTCCTGAAATTCCAAACACAGGAATTTGGTCTTGCTACAGTACAGAGGGAAGAAGGTAGTAAAAAAGCATTCAAATAGCAATTTTGATAATTCCATTTGTTATTTCATTGCATGTAGATGTCTTGAGGTCCCTACCAATGTGAAAAAAATTATAATCTTCTGAGTTATTCGACAATATTGTGCCATCTTAAAGACTGCATTATAGAAGCCATTATTCAAGTAAAAATAGTCAAATTTGAAGAGACTCAACAGCACAACTTCTCACAATACTTAAATATTCCCTAAGTTTTTGTCTTCTCATTAGAGAATAAGGTAAAACCATATGAATGCATTTATAGCCCATGAAGAGTTACTAAGAAATTAATTCACCTTGAGAGATTCTTTTTTTGTAAGTTTGCTTGAAGATTGAGAGATGTCCTTTTCAGAGCCATTGAAGAGCTTGGATTCAGACTGAAATTCACAACACACATAAGAAATAAATGACAATGATAGATACAAGATTACTAATGCTGGGACTTTAGCAAGTGTTTGAAGTGCAATTATGTTTGTAATGTTTCCATTTTCTCTCACTTCTCTACTGCTTCCCCAGTTAAAAAACCCAAACCAACCAACAAACCACAGCTGGTAACATGAGCTATTCACCACCTATTCATGGAGTCTCTTTTTGTAAGGATTCTATAAGAAAGAAGTCTGAGGTTCCCTCAGAAGCAGCTGACCTAAAACAGTAAGTATTTAGCTCACATAGACTGTTCCTAGACAGAGGGTGCCTGAATAGTTAGGCATTCTTTTAGCAGAGAGAGAATGTTTTAGGGGAACCCAGGTGTTTTAACACAGGAGTTATTCCCAGATATATGAATCAAAATACAGAATCAGCTGTCTTCATCCACAACATGACAGCTTCTCCAAATGGGCTGCTATAGAGGCACTTACCCTATGACTCATGAAGGAAAATACGGCCTCCTCAGTCTAGGATTCAGTGCTCTACAAATCATCAGAGTGTAACTGCCCGCTAATGGCATTTGTTCTGCTCCTTGCACCCTAATTCCACGCTCTGATTACTTTGCAAGTCATCCTCAAGAGGCTCACGCTGGCGTCAGGCGGGAACAAGACCCAGGTTTGTTCGTGAAGCCCAAGTCTTGTTTGAGCAGGACACTGAGCTGCCTCAGCAGCACATGATTTCTCCCCCCGCCTCTACCCCATGCCTCGCAAGGTTCAAAGTTTACTCCTAGGAGTTTGTTGCCTACTGCTTGAAAAGGAACTCAAGCCACCAAATATTCACTTTGGGAACAGCACTCTTCAGGGGAAAAAAAAAAAAAAAACAGGAAAAAGAAAAGTCTAAGAGTCAATGATAGAGTTTTCATACTATTGCTCTTGGAGGTCAGAGAATATTGAGTAGGTATTCACTATATAAAAACTTCAGATAAATTTAAGAGTTGTATTTCTTTGTGGAAATACATAACGTAAGCCTGGTGGACCCAAAATTCTGCTTAGTCAAAAAGAAAATCAAAACAGTGTAACATTCTAAACTGTGTATTCAATTAAATTTCAAGGAAATTTTATCAAAACTGATCCTCAAGATGTTCCACATATCAAATCTCAAACTCCAGTGTGAAGTCTATTCATTAAATTTGTCTTTTGGAATACTATAAAATGACAGTCAAAAAATACACAAGCTTTGAGTAAAACTTACAGCAATAATAAAAGCAGCAATCTTGAGCATTCTCTTAACTCACAGGCTGCTCAAACAAAAGAAACAAAGCCTAAAGAGTCACAAGCTGCACAAAACAATTTAACCTGGGTTCTACTTGACATCTTTAATTCAGAACTAAGACTTTACAGGAGTCTATTTAGCTACTGTAAAAAAGGTATGTGCAATAACTGGCAAAAAGTAATTTTAGCTCAAAATTATTTTAACGATAAATAAATGTTCTTTAACTTCTGCATCTGTCTTGGAAAAATGAAGGATAAAGGTATGTTCTTGACACTCAAAATTTAGCTTTAAGATGAGTGTGCAACTTGAAATTAAATTCCTCTCGGAATTTAAAAGAAACACAGTACTTTAAATGTAGTAACAGAAGAGGGGAAAAATGATTATCACTGTCACATAAGAAGAGGTAATGAACTCATTATGCAAGCTATAATGGAACAACTTAAGCAAAGCATTCATAAATATTCTAGTTGCTCACTAACAGAAAGCTAAGGCAATTTAAACGTCATGCATAGAAAAGCCTCAAACCAGTAAGTTTCCTAGGCTATGAAAACTCATTTTCTCATTGTCTCAGTCTTAAAGCTCATTAATATGACACTAAGTAAAGTAAACTACATTTAGCTGTTCAATGCTATGAGACAGGTCAGCAATCTGTATATTTTTAAGCCAGTAACCTTCTCACCGTTGTATCTACACAAAGCAGATGGGATAAAAAATTTAGAAGAAAACAATTTAAGAGACTCAGCTGTAACTCCCAGCAAAGTACATTCAGCACCAGATTACAGGCAAGTCCCATCACTGCTTTTCCATTTTCCCTTTAGGAAGAAGAGCTGCTATTTTACCCCCACTAGTAAAATCAACCCCCATATGCAGCAATTAATGAAAAAAGGTAAAGAAAAACATGTATTAGCAGAAATAGGAATACTGGTTTCTTCTTTGACAGAAAGACAAAAACTGTAACAGCAAAGAACCCAAAGACTTAAGATCCTGTTAAGACTAGGAAAAATAAATATAAGGGAGAGGAAAAGGGAATTAGATAGTCAAAGATAGATCTTTCTTTAGAGTCTGGAATAAATCCAAGCCAAAAGAGATTATATTAACTCGATCTCCAAGTCCAATTGATTTTCAGGTTTCTAGATCAATATAAATATTTTGATCACAAGAAAGCTAGATGGTAAAAACTTTCTTGATATCCCTGACATGTGGCTCTAGGATGCAGTAAAGCAAAAAGATACCAAGTTCTGTGATTCAAAGTCACATGTAAGACACCAACCATTTGAAGTTTTTAGTTACACACCACAAAACTGTAGCATCAGCTGCAGAAACTAAACTGCTTATCCCATTGCAATTTCAATGACACCATTTAAGCCTGGACATGCTACTATAATATTTAAGTCTCTTTTTTGTTTTCCTTCAGTATCTTTGTAATGCTTCTCTTTATGGCTCTGATATATCAAACACAGAAAAATTTTTGTCAAGACCTGACAAAACCTGTACAAAACCTGTCTCCAGGGGTTGGAGCTGTGGGAACAGCTGCGTCCAAATGCAGCAAAAAGCAGGAATTTCCTCCTTTCCCCTAGGAGCTAGCTGAGCTTGAAATCAGGTCATCACCTTCCAGAGCAACCCACACCTGCTGCACCCCAACAATCTGTTTCAGTGTCTGTTACCACATTTGCCTCTTTAAAAAGACAGTGGACATCCTAGCAGAAAATAGAAAAGCACACAACTGGGTAAGTTGGAGCCTTTAAACTCTATGGCAAGGCAACATCCCACTCCAAGATGACACCAAGCAGACTTCATATTTAATTTTCACTACTTTGAACCACTGATTTGGATGTGATGTCATCCTGTATTAAGAACTGTATTAAGAGATTCCCTTTAATCTTCATCTATAGTTGAATCTGAAGAGTAATCTTCAAGATTATCTACAACAAAAGTTAAATATATTTGCCTTTAATTAAAAATGTGTAACCCCTTTACACACCAACATTTTCAAGACAGGTTAGGAGGTTGTTTTCCTTACCTTGCTTTTTGACATAGAATATGCTGAATCATCTTTACTTTGTGACACATCTTCCTTCCCTTTGTCAAAACCTTAAAGAAAAAACAGCATTGTTGCAAAAGATTTCAATTCATTAACAAAATTTATATGAACTAGCTTTTGAAATAAATTTGCCAGCGTGTTTAGCATAAAAAAGTAGAAGTAAATCAAATTTTCAAATAACATACATACCAATGTGTCTCATCAGTTAAAAACATGCCAGCGACTACAATATACACTAATGTAATACTTGCCACTAAGAGGCAAGAACAGTCCACTGTAATTGGAATATGCTGCACCTGATCCAATAACACAATAAACTGTAAATATAACATGCCAACTTTTGTCCTTTTATTTTCTCATTCTCCCCTACCTGCATACTTGCAGGCACAGAGAAGAGTACTAAATAAAACCATTTTTTGTTTGTTCATTTCTGTAGCTTCCTGAACTAGATAATTGTTAAATACCACCAACATGAAAGCAAATCTGACTAAAATCACCAGTCAGGATTTTTTTTTGCAAGAAAATGTTAGAAGTTCCTTATATTAGCCTTGAATGCATACTTTCAATTTGACACAGAAGAAGTATAACTACAAGGCTTTATATTAAAACAGTTGTCAAAATCTCATGTTTCTCTTCTGTGACAAACCCCACACTCTCCAGTATCCAAAAAGCAAAGTAAGCTGGTGTCTGTGCAACAGTGGAAAACAGGGGCACAGTTGGTGTGGGTCCTGCCACACAGCTGCTATGTGCCAGAGAACCTTTTCTGGGAACCTGGCACCATCATCTCACAGAAAAATCACCTCCTGTGCTCACAAGACACATCATCTCACTCATTGATACCTTTTGTTTGAAGAGGGTGGTGGCAGGATAAACAGGAATAAAACAAACTGCTCAATGCATTTATCTGAGTAAGTCAACATGCCATCTTTCACACATCCTCTGGAGAGGAGGCAGATGAGACAATAGTCATGCATGGATTTCAGAACAGCCCAGGCAGCTGAGAAGCCTGGCACAGGGGTGTCCAAGAGCTGTGCCCATGAGAGGGCACTGCACCAGCTGGAACACCTTGCACCCACGGACACTGCACCAGCAGGACAGTGTATCCTTGGACACAGCACCAGACACAGCACCAGCTGCACCCATGGACACCACCACTGCTTTGGAGCGTCCCTCTGGGCACAGTCCTGACTTTGAAACAGAAATTGGTATTCTGACCCCCGAAATGAGAAGACTTACTAAAGAAATGCCTTGCTTTCTCGTTCTTCAGGGGAACGTGTGTATGTGAGGGGAAACTAGGAGCTTTGAAAGAATTTTTAACTTTTTGTAGCAGTGTTGAATAGTCTGTCAATAGTAGGATTTTTTTTTTTTCATATTATTATCTTCAGCCTTCCACAACTTATAAATACCTAGAAACTCTAAGACAGAACTGATTGATTTGTCACAATTACACATTCTGGGATGATTCATGAAGTTAAAGGGACATTAGGTTGATGTCCAGGTTACATGAGAAATCTTAAGATTTCTCTTGATTTTGATCTGATAATCAGTCTTTTGGGGAATTTATCTCCCTTTATATTAATTACCTTGTGCAGATATTCCTTTTTAAATCTAGATTTTTAAAAATTATATACTGCAGTACAGTATCTCATTTTACGTTCACAGAAAGGAAGCTCTACATGTCTTTACAAACAACTTTTACACATCTTCACAGAAGCCCCACCTGGGCATAGCTCATTAAAGCCTTCGTTTTTAAATTCTTCCAACACACCTGCAATAGATTTGTTCAGCTAATGAAAACCTGTAACACAGAAGACCATTTGACAACAGGGAAGAAGTACCTTGATAGGCAGAAGATTTGTAGTACTAGGGAATCCACAAAAAATCCACACACTAGAAGTTACGTTTCCTACATAATACGAAATGCAAAAGCACATTTTGCTACAGCACTAGTTATCAGGCGTGAAGTAAAACAAAGGCTGTTTAAAGCCTCAGAGGCTACACTTGCCTTAGTTCATTGAGAAGTTACTGGATTGGCCAGACTTAGCCAGTCAAACTCATACCAGAACCATAGCAGAGGCTTTCTCCTTATCCAGTGCCCAAAAGAAATTTGATTCAAAAGGAATCAAATCCCACTGAAAATGCAGTGCAGGCATTTTCTAATGACTTTCCCATTTTTGCTTATTTAATGGCACATACAGAAGCCTTAGTGAGGGGGAATCCGCAAGGAAGTGCTAAGTCAGGATTGTTCTTACAGAGGAGAAGCTATAATTTCAAGCTTGCTTTCTAAAGCACAACCGTTTCAAGGACTTGACACACCCTTATCCAACAGACATACATTTTTTATTTTCACAAACAAGGTTTGCATCAGAATCGCCAAGAAGAAATGAAACCAGAAAGAACTACTCTGTCCCAGAGAGCTGACCATGAAGACCAAAGTTCAGTTGCATTTCCATGAATTTCATGACCTTGCTTTCAGTGTCTCGAGCTGGAGAGGTGTGCGTGCCAGCTGATTCATCAACTTAACCAACACATGGATGGTTCCCCTCCTCACCCACAGCACAGAAAAGGGCTCTCAGCAGTTCATTAGCAAAGCCAAGTAAGGGTGCTGCACCTCCTGGAACACCCTGCACTGTGGCATCTCAGTCTGTGAGGAAACCCAGTCGTCCAGCTTTGCATCCCCACCATCCTACTGGTAACCTCCCTCTGCATAGAGGGATAAGCTCACAATACAGACAGCTGTCTGGAGCAGAGACTGCCAGAGCACAAGAGGCTAGAAGCAGGGTAATAAAGTGTTTCAAGTTTTTCAATATTTATCAGCAGTGCTTTTGGGCTTAATATTTTAGCTGACTTGTTCTTTCCCACCTTGCAACTCAATCAGCAGCTCTTTAATGAAATAACCTAAGCCCACATTTCACAATGTAGAAATTCAGGTGTTGAAGACAGTCCCCTTCTGTAATTTTCTCCCTATTGGATCCTTTGAATTTATTTATCATTTTCTATCTACAATCCTGAAAGTAATCTTTAGAGTTAGGAGCACCACTACTGTTCTCTGAAGCAGTTCTGAGCATCAGCAATTGCACTCAGAGCAACACTACATCTTAACAGAGTTTCTCCCAGTGTGATCTTCCTTATCTTAATAGCTCAGGTGCCACAGGCTCGGAAAGCTGATCCCAATGCCAGTGCAGTCTGCCACACTTCATGCTATGACCTCAGAAGCCAAAGGAAACTGTCCATTAATGCATTCCTAGTGTGAGCACTTAGCATGTTCTTCCAAAACTTGCAAGTGAAAATCTCCATTAAAACTCATTAGGAGCTTTCAGAGAGATTTAAGAGCCTGACAGAGGAACCAGAACCCTTGCATATAAGAGGCTGTTAAAACAAAATCAGTGTTGCTTTAGAGATTGAGACAGATTATGCAGTCAATATAAAAAAAAAACCAAACAAAAAAACCCCTTCAAAACACTGTTGTTGACAAAAACCGAGACTATATATACTGCAGAACTAAAGACTATTTAGGATAAAGACTGTGGCAGGGTACAATTTCAAAAAAACCTGTCTAGGTAATAGATTACAATTTTCAAGCATAACATATACTTATTGAAGCTGCACCTACAATCCGTCCCTTCAGTCAGTTTTGAAGGAAGGGAAAAACCAAAACCAACCACATAACTCTTACATCTTGAATACCAGTTTTGTGTCTCTCAATAAATGCGATCTGCAGTTATGCTACATGAGAAAAACACATCAGAAAATAAGCATGTTACTTTTTAATTTCAGACCTATTTTATCCATAAAAAATAATTACTATCCACTGGAGGCTCTATTTCAAACATACAGAAAAAACAGTAAAAAAGCAATGCAATGCCTGAGAAGATCACAAACAGCAATCCAAACAACAATATTACTGACTTCCAAGTGAAAAGAAAGGAGCAGCCTGATTTGATTATTGGTGTGCATGTACAGTTTTGAGGAGCAAATAATTGAGCTGGAAAATGCTTCTGGAAGAACTATGAGCTATACTTAGTGGGAAGTATCAATACTGGTGCTATATAAAAAAACACATCAGAAAAAAAGGAAAAATCTTTCTAAAGAACTGAACACAGGGAACTAAAGTCTCTAACTGACTGACTTTCAAAAGCTTACTGACAACCAGATTAAAGAGTACAATCTCATATTAACTAATTCAGATTCCTCCCTGGACTTTGAAAGCAAAGTAATCAGAGAAGTAAACAAAGTCCTTTTATGTAGTTTCTAACAGTAGTGTTTTCTTTTGTTATCACCACATAAAATAAAAAAATAACCAAAGACCATCATCACTGTAACTACACATGAGTATATTTAAAATAGACAATTACTCTTTGCTTAAACCAATCTGAAATAGTATATAAAGAATGCTCATTAGGTACGTTAGGAATGTTGACGTTCTTCAGAGATACATGGAAGATTCCAAAAGAGAAAGCATTTTTTAAGTCTATGTACACACTTTAATTTTTTCATTAAAAAACATATTTCGTTTGTTCTGCATTTTAAGTAGTCATTCATTGTGTGCTTATGAACAGTGATCAGCTTTAATTGCAGAATTCCATACAGAAAGGAAGTAAATACAAAATCAGATCCCTTTTTTTTTCCCCACTAATTACTATATTACACATATTTCTTTTAAAGGTAGGAAGCACCTGTCTAGTTGCCAAACCCATGTTCTCAAGCTTTTAGATCTTTTATTTCATAAGCAGCTTGAAAAAACCTCAGTGTTAGATTCCTGGTAGAAAGCTAATCATTTCCTGAAACAGACTGAAAGGAAACATTCCAGGATACAACAAGTTTACATGCAACCTCCCCCATGCTCTGCACTCGGCTCCACGGCTTCAGAACCAGGGCTTACAAATTCAGTGAGCCATGCTGCAGGAGGCACGCAATAGAAAATGAGAACTATTTTATTCCCCCCTTTCCTTCCCCACAACATCGTGGCCCTGTGGGACCACATAATAAAGGGGATCTCTGCGCATGCACAAGACAAATCCCACATCCAGAGCAATTCTGGAAAGAATGCACAGCTTGTACTATGTCCCCCTTCAGGAATGGGTGACCTTGTAACACATTTTCAAGCACTGAGGCTTTCTGAAATAAACTGCTGAAATTCAGGTACCTACGTCAGAAGTGCAGATTATGAACAATGATGTGCAATGATCTACAAGTCATTTCAATTTACAAATTCATTCCAATATTCCAGTACTGATTTTCAGGAAAAAACAAATGTGAGCAAAAGGAGATTAAAGCCCTTTTAGGGTTGTAAGTCTTTAAAATCTTGCACTACAGAGTTTAGTAACACTATGTTTTTAGTCCTCGTTTTCTATCTTATCATTTAATGTCAAACCATTGATGACCAGCCTACAGATTTTCCAGTTATTACAGCTAAATTAAAACCTTCTGCTGTACCTTACAATTTTAAAGCAGATCCATTATGTGTGTGTGGTGGAGGGAGGGGCAAGGACAAGAGAGGAAGGCATTTATAAATCACAGAACCTCAGTCGTAAAAGCCAAACAACCAAAACAAACATTCCCGTCAGCCTCAAATACACCATAGCATTTTAAAGTGAGATTTGTGGCAGTGTAAAAGCTAACTTACCCATTTCCCTGTCTGCAGATCTTGCCACTACAAAGAGCTGTTATCTAAATGCATACAAGCAGTAAATATTCTTTCTGATTTCTACCGACATGTCAGTACATTACTCTCATCTCAGCGGGAAAATCTGAGGTGGAAATTACATTCGCTTCTGTACATTTTAGGGAATGCAAGAGCGAAACAAACCTGGTAAAGCAGGAGAGAGCTCGTTATATCCACCAAATGAAGCATTCCGGACGAGCTTTCGGCCATCAGCTCTTGGAGAAAACACAGATGAAATCCCAGCACATGAAGAAAACCTACGTCGCACTGGACCTTCTTCCTTCATGAGTTAAGGTGTTTGTGTAAGGATTATGTTCTCTGTGAAAGCTGGTTAGCATAAGCTGCTTGGAGCAAGTGTGTTGCAGTAGCAGCCTTTTACCTCACATTCTGATGAGTAAGATACAAAAGAGGAAAAAAAAAGAAACAAACGAAGGGCGCACATGAAAAATGCAGTGAAGAGACAGAGGCTGCCAAATCAGCAGCAAGCCAAGCAACACTATACTCCTCTCATCAAAGCCCTTAGGATGCTTAAAGTGGAATGGCTTTGCTTCCTTTTTTCTGGGAAACACACCATATCTCATTTTTTACCTCTCAGTTTTGGTCCTACTCATTTCTAAGCACAAAAAATGGTACTTATGTTTTAAGGATTCCTTAAATCAAGTTTCTGTTAGTCTTTCAAGTCCCAAATTTATATTGCAAAAAGGATAACTCATTAGATTTTTTCCCTGTTTGATACTGTGGTACACTATGGGAATCTGAAAAGGGAGTCAATCGTTTGCATTACGCAGCCATTACACAGGAAGTTGAACTTTCCTATTCAGGCACTCGCCTAACTAGTTTTCATCGACTGACTGTCATGGCCTTTACATCTTCATTTCTTATTTCTCTTTAAAAGGTGAGGCAATTGCTTTTTCTTCTTAAAACTCTCCCATATTTTTTATATACAAACCAGCCTGACTCAAGGAAGAGTTGCCCTAAATAATCTCCACAAAAAAGGCTTTTCATTATTAACGCCCCAAATATTTTATTCAATGAATAAAACACCTAAATGGGCCAGCTTAAATTTTAAACATAAAAAACATTCCAGTAAACTGTGCTTCAAGACTAGAAATCTGCTGGTCCAAATTCCTCCTGCTGGCAGCTACCAGAATAAAGTGAAATAATCTCTCCCTAACCACCTTCATCCACTGCTCATTGCATCAGCAGCCTCTTTGCCGCAATCACTATTGTGCACAGCCACCCTCTTGCAAACGTGCAACTCCCATCCCATTTGGTGTTTCTCTGCTGCTCCCATTTTCCCCATCAAACCTTATTTCTGACAAAACAGGTTATGAAGCCTTCTGTACTAAAAAACAAGACAATAGGACACCAAGAATTGGCTTGAAAATAAGAACCTGAGTTCTTACCTTACCCCATACCAGATGTCACCTTTTGTTACAAAGTGAATCATGTGCCATAAATTAAATCAATAGTAGCGTGAATGTGATTAATCCTCAAATAATACCATTTACTCCATCTCCTCATACAAAGAAGTGTGGTTAACTTCCCAATATATGAAAAGGTAAAAATGTGCCAGAAAAAAAACAAAGATGAGGCATGGATAGCCACCAATAGAAACCATTATATACTATACGAAAAACATGATTCACTTAAGCACAATGAGTAGGAAAAACTGGATAAGCATCATGTATTCAAGCCTGTCTCCATTTATCCAGTCCTGTGCCTCACACTGCCTTCAGCTGAAACACTCCTTGTCCAGATGTCCCAGAAAGAACAGAAAAAGCAGCTAAAAAACTAAAGGAGTGGAATGACTGGCAATGAGGAGGAAATGCAAGAAGGAAGAACACAACCTTTTTTTCTGTTTGTTTGTTTGCTTTGTTTTAATAAACATAGCTACATATCACCTCTCCAAATCTGTCTTAACTACAAAACAGTGGAAATACCTTGGTCCAAATCTATTCAGAATACACATTTTCGGGTTTTTTTTCTGATTAAAAATCAAGAGAAAGCTGCAGTAGAACTCCCCTTACACACAGAAGGAACTGTATCCTCTCATTACAGACCTAGCTTGCCCAGTTAATGGGGCTGTTATCTCCTCTTTCAGAGTCAGGGCTATGACCCTGCCCAGAACACTCTGCTGACACTGGTATCAGGTGTTTCCATGTCTCTCTGGTACTGGAATGGCTGGATCACACACTGAAGGGAGGGGAGGCTCCTCCATCAGACACCTGCACACCACTTGGTCTGCATCTGCCTCCAGCTGCTGGGCCCTACCTGCCAGCCCACCAGCTTGTTTCACAACTGGGTCTTCTCTGCCACCTCATGTTCATATTACTAAAGAAATGCCTGTATTTCCAGGGGTTTCAGGAAACCACATAATCCTCAAGGCCTTTCCCTTACTTCTCTCCATGCCCTCTCAGGTCCCTTGACACTGCTCATGTAGCCAAACTGTAAACAGGAACAGATCAAAATACCTCTTTGTCCTTCCTATGCCCTTTTCTCCATTTAGAAGTGAAACTGAGCTTTTTGCATAGATAAAATTAAGAATTCCAATACGGTTAATGTTACATTTCCCCTCTCTGAGACTCTCTCCAGTCAAGGAAGCTGTTATCCAGGTATTCTAAGAACCTTCTGCTTTACCTCAACAGCAACACAGGAGAGGCAGACTCTGAGTCTTTTACCAAAATATAAATTTGTCTCACCCCTAAAACAGAGGAGGAAAAGAAAGAAATTTAATTTAAACTTGCTCCTTCTCCTCACCTCTTCCCCCACCCACAGACCAAAAAATCCCATAAATCCTTTCTTCTCTCCTTCCTAAAAATAAATTCAGACAGAACAGGCCCATCTACTGATGAAATCAGACTTGGTGATCTTAGACTAAAGTCCCAGGCAGCCTTCTATCCTTTTGATATTAGCTTCGAGTGCTTTAAGAACTGATATACTTAGAAAATGCACTCTCATACTCAGCTTATAAGTTTACAGTTTCAGATACTCATGAACAGAACTACAGCCAAGTGCAGCTACGTAAGTCAGACAGAAAGGCCTGCACAAACAGGGAATTATCTGCACCTTAGCTTAAAGGATTCAGGTACATGACACAGTGTATCTATACATGAATATATGAATTTTTCCATAACAAAAGTTTAAGTCATGATAGAAGGCACTGGATTAAGTGTGCCACTGAAACAGGAAGAAACCTTCCTGGCTTCTCTGTTTCATAAAACACATTAGTAGAAGACAAATCTCTATGTGACTGAAATATTGATTTCATGTATCTCGGGGCAGGAGGGTGGCAGGGGAAGAATCCATTCTCAGTCAATCTCTTTAGAGGAGGAAAACTTATTTAATGTATATATTTTTCTAAAGGGCAGAATGCATTTCTCACATCAGATATTGAATCAGGGCTTCCGCAATAGTAAATAGTAAACACTGTCTGAAAAAACAATCCTAATCCTGTGCTTAAGGCATTCTCCCAGGATATTGCCTCAAGCAAAATGTAAAATCTCAGTGTACAAAACAAAGTCAAATAGAAGATACATGGAGTTCTGAAAACTTGTGAACACATTTGACAGAGTCTGGTTTTAGTTTTAAAACATTTCTCCAATGAAAAAATATTTACAGCTGAAAAAGCACAGTCTTAACAATAAAGACCTCTCTAAATTGTAAAGGCATGAATTCAATGAAATTGAACTCAAATCAAATCTATCTGGACTACCCAAATGAGGAATTTTCACTATAATACTTTTTACAGAGATTTTAGAAGTTTAGAATAACTAACACATTCTACAAACTGATGCAGTAATACGACTAAGACTATGTCTAGTGACACAAAGCAAAAAAATAATCCTTTTCCCCTTTCAGGTACCCAAGGAAAAGCCAAAATCTTCTTAAAACCAAACTATGTGAAAACTACAGGAAAATAAAGAGGAAGGAAAGCTTGGTGTAGTAGAGGAAGGCAGCTTTTCAGACTTGCCCTGTAATTTTGACAGTAATTTGTTCTGACATTTCAACATCACTACCTTTTCCAGCAGAATTCACCCCCCAGTCCATGAAAAGGTCATAAATAATTCTCTGCATGCAGTATAAACACACTCTTGGCAGCATGCAGAAAGCAGAAAAAGAAAACAGCTAGACTATCATACCTACAAAGGTTTTATCCAACACCTGATTTTCCCATGTGGATTTGAAGTAAAGTGGTTTCTTCCTATTTAATACAAAGGGTATTAAAGATATACTTGCCTTCAGCACTGATATTTGACTCAGAAAAAAATTATACCTAAACCATGAGGCTGCACGTAGGAGAGCAGTTGAGAGAGGCAAATTTCTTTCACCAACTATTCTTCTGTTCCCTGGTATTTCCAAATCCAGTGCAGTTTAGTTGAGTAATTCCAGAGGCAAGCCTGAGAGTGGTGATGAATGACCACCAAGGCTCCCCATGCACTGCTGGCAACTGTAGTTGGTTGCACCTCCTCACCTGCTAACAGCCTGCTCAGCTCCTCCCACACAGAGTAAATAGCTTTGCTCACTGCTCAGGTTTCAACATTGTCATCTCAAGCCTTACGAAATTCTCAGTCACAGCTCAGGTTCAAGTAGGCCAGTCCTGCAGAGACCATCATGAAGAGAGAGAACTCGCCTGAGATGTTTCACAGCAATCAGCTCTGCTGTGCCTTTTAAACCAGCACCACACTTTCATAAAGCTATAACCCACACAGAAAGCAGTATATGCAATTTACCCAAGCCACAAATACCGGGTGGAGTAGCATTTCAGAAATGGCAAGTTCTAATAAACACAATGACTTGCAGAGAGGAATGTGCTAGAGTATGTATGACAGTAAGAAAGCAGGAGGTCAGGATCGTGTATTCAGGAGATTAAACACACAGGAGAACTTAAAATATTTTACAAGAAATTCAGTTTTATAACACAGACTAAGATCAGATTATTTAGAGCTCAAGCTTCTTCCTCCTACTGTGACCAGAGCCTCACTCACATCCCATTTCAGACAAGCATCACTAAAGATACTCCAAAAGTTACAGTTTTGTGGAACGGGGGCTTCACTTCCATACTCTGTCGAAAACCTGAAAAGCGACCATCCATATCCCTAGGCTCAAGACCCTGCAGCAGGGTAACAGGCATTACTCCCATACCACCTAAAGAACAACCAGGGCCCATGGCTCCCATACACTGTTGATTACAAAATACTTCCTCATCTAAAGCAGAGCAAGATAAATTAAAATACTTTCTAATAAAACAACAAGAAAGAGAAGAAGAATCCAAGCATGAGGGCTTGTAACATTTTAGAAAGAATTCTTATGTGGCAGGAGAAAGCAAAAGTGTTAATATTTTTCTAACACATTAAATGCATTTAGTCTGCAGAGAAGGTGCCTTACTTCAGAAGCAACATTTACTGTTAATATTGAAGTATTAAGAAAAAAGCTTTTTGGAGAGCATCAAGAGACCTTTAACAGTTTCTTTAGGAGTGAGACAATGCGACAGACTTCTGGGAAGATGAAATTAAATAACAAAGCATGACCTGCTTAGTAATAAATTGCTCTTATGTGTCAAGATAGTAAGTTATTTAGCCATTCTTCAGCTTCTCTATTCAAATAACAGATATAGTGAAGGGAAACAGGAGACTGCATGAAGTTACTTCCATGACTAAGTCTGCCTACACGTAGAAAGTAAACTCACAGGAACGGTGAAAAGAAAAACGGAAATCACTGTTAAAGATAAAATATAACCCAACTCTCCAGGAAACAGCTTGGTTTGGAACCAGATAGATTGGCAACATTTTGCCATCCGCAAGCCAAATACCATTATAAAAAAGAATTACTAACACACTGAAAGCATTAGTTGGAAAAAAAAAATAAATAACAGCACAAACTGGCATTTAAGCAGTGATCAACTCCCAGGGGAATTACAGCCTGGCTTGTGCTCAGTGCATCCATCTGCTGTAATTACGGGCAGTGGGATTTCTCTCCCTAGCTCCAAGGCAGTTCCCCTCTGCTGTGGCTTCAGTCTCATGCATCCACATGAAAGAACAGCTCTTGTGACCTCTTGGCAGAAATGTGCCCAGAGCAGCACAGCCAAGTGCCTGTCTCAGGCAGAGCTGCTAATACTTTGAAAAGGCTTTGAGTTCACTGTCACAGGGCTGCATCTTTCCTTCCACTGGGGTACAGGAATTTGTCTTTCACTGACAGCTGGTTAAGAGGAGGTGCTTTGCTGTATCTCCAGGGCTTCTTGCACACTGACCACCAGGAACCCAGAATACTCATGGCCAGTCAGGAGCTCCAAGACCTTTGTTACTGCCCAGCAAAACAAATTGTGCTCCTGCTGTCAGCTGAGCCAAACAACTGAAACAAATGGGGTTTTTTAAAGCCACAATTTGCACAGGTCTACAACAAGTCAGCTTTAACTTGTTAGTTGGCTTGGGTACACAGTCAGTAACATCTGAGTTTGGTATTTTCTGGGTCATTAAGGCTTCAAAGACATCTCATCCCTTCAACAGCTAATAACTGTTCTTTAGGACCTACTGATTGAAAATGCCTATTCTTCACTTTCCACCTTCTCTCACGTACAAAAATAGTTAAAATCCTATTTTCTCCATGCATGCAGTATCCTGTGGATCAAAATCCTAGCACTAGCATATCCTTTAAATGTTTTCTCTGGAACTGCTTAAAGCACAAGCTCAGCACAGACAAAAATACCCTCAACTCTTCCAAAAAATCACCTTCACTTCTTTCCAATTCATGGTGATCATAGTCATCATCATCACTGTCAGACATGAAATTTTGTTTCCACTGTCAACCCTCCCTCTGCACCTGGGCCACTTCTGCTTCTCAGTCACGTAACACAATATATTTTTAATTGCATTGCAAATTGAATTAACAACTACTGTTCTGCTGGAAAAGAAAGGCAGATCCTGTTTCTTATCTCCTGTCAGCCTCCTTCTGGGCACATACATCTCACAGGGACACACTCATTTTTACCTCATCCGCATCTCACTGATGTTTTAAATAACAACAGGAACAAACCAGAAAAGTCTGACATTTTCAAGCATTCTACTACAGAATTTTTCGTAATACTACCTTAACTAGATTCCTCTATTTACCACAAATATTGCTATTTAAGCATCTATGCTGTCTTCATAAAAGGTTTGAAATACGTTTTAAGAAAATATTGTAAGTTAAAAACATTATTAATCATTTAAAAGGAGACTGCTGATTTTAATGAATTTTATGTCTTCACTATTTCTGCATTAATTCATTTCACTGAAGAAATAAATCAGTAAGCCTGAGTTAATAAGATTTACAAGAATTCAATTTACCAGGGATAATTTGACAAAAGCAGAAGACATCAGCAAGCAAAAGTAAGCTCGAGAGAAGTTTAGTTGTTTGTTCATTAATAGTTAATAACATGAAAATGAGCTAAATTAGCATCATACTATCTGTGTGTCAGCCTCTAAAACAGAAAGATGATTTAGCAGTACTAACATCTATACACACTGCACTTCAAAAAAATATGGTCTTGGTGAGTTGGCAAGGCCATGCTGAACACTAGAGCCTCAAGACACACTATACCACAAACATAGGCAAAGCTTCACAGATAAAGCTGACTCTGCAAGCTCATTAAAGTTTATCAAAAGGCTACTGAACTATTTAGGTCCTATTCCAAGTCTGACAAGTCAAAATATTGATCAAAAAAGCATAGTATAATCATTTAGTATGTTCAAGACACATTATTTGTAGCATTATGATCAGGACTAGGCTATTCTGACACTCTAGTTAACTACGTAATGGGCAAGGGAGGAATACATTAAATCCACAAAAATTAAAATTAAAAGCCTATATCAGGATCAATGCTATATATGGCTGAGTCAGTGTTTGGCCACTAAAATTCTAAACTTTCTCCATAAACAAGTTAAAATCATAAAGGAAAAATCTCTACCATCTCTTTATATATATATATATTTCCATCAAACAACCTTGCTAAAGGCTTCTATGAAAGTGAGTGTGACCTCCACACCTACACATGCCAGTCTGTAGCCTCACAGGTAAGCTACCTCAGCATAAAGGACAGAGTAACTTCAAGGATCTTAAAAATATTTTGTAAAACAGTGCAAAGATCCTATAGAACAGTGACATTTTAAATAAACTTTTGCTGAACAATCACTAGACAATGCTCCCAGATCAAATTTTACTCTACACTTATAAATCTGTATTGGACTCCATGAAGACAACTCCCATCTCTGTCTCAGACAACATACTAAGCTCCATCTCACAAGAGCGACAGGAGTGAGGGAGGAGGAAGACATGTCTTAGACTAAGAAACCAAGTACAGGAAAATAGAAGCTTTCTAAAATCCAGAGCTACGGTCAGAAATGAAAACAATATTTATATGCAGCAGCACCCAAAATGATAACATATATACCACTTACAACTTTACACTGACATATTTCATGGTTCTCTTTGTTCCAAATAGGAACTCAATGGCTCAAACTGATGTTAAATGTTTATCTCTGCTACCTCACAGTAAGACTGATGCAGTTTTAATATATTTGTAATACTTGTCATTAGGATCTTATTTAAAACACAAGCAGATGACAGAAATTAAGCTTGTTCCAGTAGATTTTCCAAAAAATGGTCACTGAGCATGCCTATCTCTAGACAGCTAGACAGCCACCGTGGTGGTTTCGACGTTAACACCAAAGTTGGTGCTGCTCACCAAAGAGACTGCCCCAGCACAGGCTTTGTTCCATGCCCACTCACCTAGTTTTGAGCTACAAGTTGTATGTCAAAGTGGCCTTGCAACACAGGTGCTTTTTACTCAGGCAGCAGCAAACAACCCAGGTAAAAGTGGCCAAATAGCATTGCACAACAGCAGCAAAAGCTAAGTACCTGTGCCACAGTTCTCCTTTATATATATTTAATCAGGTCTTTGTAGATGGTATCCTACATTTTTCTGTTTTAGTTCTCTCTTATTCTGTGCCTAGCGTGATATTGAATTGTTTACTTGCATTACTCATCTCCTAAGGATGACTTCAGGTGTCAGTGACTGCGAGTATTTCCACTTAGTTCCTTGTAAACGCTGTCAAATTCTGTATCTAAACATTTCCTACCTCATTATACCGTACCACAAGCACATCGTAAAGACCTCGGTTAAATGGATTTCAGTTACAACAGTCAGCCTCAAGTACTCCATCACATTAAGCCCTGTTCTACTTCATATTTTTCAGACTTCCACAACATCTCTTTTTCTCCACAGTAATAAGCTCACATTTTCGCCAGCACTGTAATTTTGCCATAGGAATAACGACCCACTTAATATTCACCCAATTTTTATATGTTGGTCAACCCACACTATAAAAATCACCTCCCAAGCTGTAGATAAGCTGCAAGACAGTAATTGTGGGTTGCTGAGGCCTACCTCACATTGTACCATTTCTCAAGTAAAACTAAATGCAAGCCAAATTTCTTGTTTCATGAAAGTAGGGCCTTATATTTATTTAGTAGTTCTGCTGGAAAACTAATTCAGTGATGACTGATGCTAAAAAAAGGCACAAATACATTTAACTGGCTTACATTCACTTATATAAGGCCTGAAATATTCAGAAGAAAAAAACACCTGGAGAGAAAATATCTATAAGGAGCTTGATGTAGGACAATCAGGTCCTAGTGCTTTTCAAGCCCATTTTAATGATTTTCCTATGAGTGAAAGCCCTGAAATAACACAACAGTTTGACTTTATAACTTAGTGGGAACTTCAATATTAAAAGGGAGGATTTATTAGAATATTCAAACTTAGAATATTAGAATAATTATTAGAATATTCACTTACATACCCCCAGCATTTTTCTAGTAAAGGATACAACACAGTACAGAGAGAAAAGAACCAAAAGTTCTTTCAACATAATAAAAATTACAAACAAGTTATATTTATATTACATAGAAAGTATTTCGAGACTAAACTTGACACAAGCCAGAGGACATCAAGTGCCGTTCCAGTGAGTTAACACCAAGAATTAGAAAATATATCCAAGCTAGCTGTGTGTAGTACCAGAAATACTACCATAATAACTTTAGAACACACTAAAATACTACTAGACTCAGCACAGTAACAACTGTCTTTGTTTCAAAGGTTTTTTCTAGACTAATAAAACTGAACAGGAAAACAGGAACATGATTCAAAGTTACCTAAGACACTGCCTTTATTACTCTGAAATGCTAGTATCATTACTTTGATATCATTACTTTGACAAAGCAAGCTGTAGCAGTTAGGAAGACTCATACCAAAACCAGTTAAAAATATAAAATCACGTCAGGAACATTACTCATAGAAAAAACTAAAGGAAGCATGGATGACTAGTATGACTGTCAATAGTAAAAGGGAAAATATTAATTTTACAAGCCTGAAGTTTTCACTAAGAACTTTGCACATCCCAAGAAAGATGTCCAATGATTTCCTAAGCAACAATGCAAGTAGTTTCAAATGCAAATAAGTACAAAGAGAGCAACTATTGTTTGTTTTTTTGTTTCTTGAATAGTCTATCAGCATGTCAAGTCTACTAATGAGTTTCACTTTCCACCCAGTCAGTTCTCATGAATCCAGAGAATCTGTTTTCAACAGCATGGCAGAGGGACCGCTTGAAAGCAGGCAAAAAATAGTGTTGAGACTTTTTTTTTTGTTTTCTCCCACAAAGAGAAGGGTCTTTCAGTAGAAGAAATTCTTGAAGTACCTTTCCACAAAAGTTCCACTTATGGTACATCATAACAGTGCTGTATAGAGACACAACCTGAATACTGAGAAAAGAACATTACCACAGGTTTTACAGGACTACACATGAATAATCATTTACCATCACATGGACTGTTCTCCCAGAAACAAATCATAGCATGCCTTAAACTAGTGCATCACATAATGCATTTTTTCCTGTTTCAGATTAACACATAAAGGTACAAATAATTACATATAAAATTTCAATATGCTTTTTTCCTTACCTCTTTATTGTTAAAGGCAACGATTTTTAACCAATATTTGGGATAGACAATTAATGTCAGAATTTAAGTTCTTTAAAACCTCTGTAAAAAATAACTTTGTCTTACCATGACTATGGGCAGTTCCTGGACTGAGACATGGTTGGAGTAACTCTTTGGTCGGAGTAAAATAGGCTTCTTTCCCCTGGTGCTGGTTCATTTTTCCTGGAGTTATAGGCTGTTCATCGCTGTTTGTTACCACTGCTGAAATACAAAATGGATTCTCATTCAATGATGTTATATGCTTGTACATAATTTCTATTAAGAACTTCACTGCTATTTATGAAACTGGTATTCAACTGCTCTGTTGTGAAACATTTCATCGTAAAGACTGAGGATTTCAAACCAGGTATTTGCTTTGAAGAGGATGGCAGAAATAAGCCAGTAAGACTGGTCTAAAACATGAGGCAAAAGATGGAAACAAAAATTAGCATGAGGTGGAAAGGCTGATACTCAATACAGATACAGCACTGAGCAGTTGCCTATCTTCTGAAATACTTATTTTCTTTGCCACTTTTGCAATTTATTTTGGTTTAACTTGCCACAACTTAGCCAAACTATTAAACAGCTTGCCAGATCAAGCTGTACCAACATCCCAGAAAGCTAAGATGAATGTCTGTATATACATCACAAGAAACAAATCTTAGCAATGCATATCATGTACAAATTCTCTCTAGGCAAAGGCTTAAAGCAGAAGAGTTACTCTCCTTGAACCTCATCAGTCTGAAAGACTTGTCTGATGTCTTCTTACCTATTTCTAGGATCACCTGGCCAGGCATCCTGTTTTATAGTTTCTGTACTACATTTTGTTAAGCAGCACACAACAAAACTGTACCCTTATTCATAGTCAAACAATGACTCTCTGTAACAACTGTCCTGGGAAAGCAGATATACTGAAAATGTTTTCAAAGAGGGAAACAAGCAATATTTACTAAAGAAAAGACTGGAACTTACAACACTGATGATTTTAAGAGTTCCCAAGCTTTCCTTAAAAGTTGAGCAGAAGATTTGAGTCAAACCAAACAAGTTCTATTCTCTGGATGGACTCTGCAAAGTACAAAGGCCTTCTTAGCTTTATCACTACTCTTATTACAGTAGTGGAAAAATTTTGCAGCAAAACCTGGAATGAACACAAAGCAGTATGAAAAAGTAAAAAGGTGCTTGAGTGCCCAGAGAAGGGCAAGAAAGATAGTGAAGGGTCTGGAGCACAAGACTGATGAGGATGGCTGAAGGAGCGGGGGTTGTTTAGCCTGAAGAAAAGGGGTTTCAGGGTAGACTTTACTGCTCTCTACAACTACCTGAAAGGTAGCTTCTCCTATATAACAAGTGACAGGACAAGAGGAAACAGCCTCAAGTTGTGGCTGAGAGGTTTAGATTAGATATTAGAAAAATTTCTTCACCACAAGGCTTCTCAAGCATTGGAAGAGGCTGCCCAGGGAAGTGTCACCAATCCCGAAGGTATTTAAAAGATACACAGATGTGGCACTTGGGGACATAGTGTAGTAGTGGACTCAGCAATGCTGGGTTCACAATTGGACTTGATGATTCTTAAATGTGTTTTCCAATCCTAAGTTATTCTTTGAAGAATGCAAGGATTGCAGTACACCTAACTGTATTATTTTTCTACAAGAGACAAGCCTTCTAAAGCTCTGCTCCAGACAAACTATGTGAAATGCTGCTGAGTAAAAATATGTGAGGAAATGGACAAGGCAGCAAGCTCATTTATGAGTTTATTTTACAGAATTCAAGTCTATCAGTGCCAGAAGGCTGGTATTTCAAAGTCATGTCTGGGTTTGATCTTCTTTTTATACCAAACTAGCTGTTTATCATTCTGCAACTAGAAGTAGGGGAAAATAGGGTGCAGGGAAGTTACTGAAGTCTTGGGAAGGGACTGTACAACAAAAGGTCTTGTAGGTGAAAATAAAAGGGTGTAAGAAAACAGCTGCTTCACAGGTTTGCACAAAATGGGTCACTGCAAGGACAGTGAGCTAGACTTGTTTTAAAGATTTAAGGTGTACAGTGCACTGAAGGAGGACCAACTTTCAGCGTCCTATCTGAAAACTCCTTTAGATGAGCCACTGGCCACTCAGCTTCTGCTGGCATGGGATTTCTCAGTGTACTGTGCTCTGCAAGTGCCCCCACCAGCCCCCATGCCACTGCAGCAGGGCTCCACAGCAGGCTTTGGGAATTCCAAAGGTTTCTTTAAACTGTCACAATGCAATAATTTCTCAGGCAGTACTTGCCAGTAACCCAGAGCCATCAGCAACTTTTGCACATGGGTGTTATACTAAAGCATAAGCTACATTCAGCAGTTGTGACTCAGTCACACTAACAGGACTACAAGCTTCAAGCTCACTGTAAAATTCATATTCCTTCATTACGAGTCAATTAGATCCTGCAACAACTCCTAGAACTGTCAGAAAGGCTCTTTTCCTACCAGAGTTTATGTATCACCTAATATAGAGTATCAGGTGGCAAGCACTTCACATGGCTGGGGATTCAAGGTGAACATCTTAAACCAAGTGGGTTTCTGAGAAATTCTGTCTATAAAGCTGAAGAATGATTGGCAGGAGAGCTTTTAAATCTCCTTTTTATACAAAACATCATAAAAGTAGTAAACAAAGGGAAATAAATCCATTAAGAACATAATTATTTATCCACTCCATAGCAGTCACTAGGAGAAAGTTGTCCCCTCTCCTGCAAAATGCCTCATCCTAATGCTCAGACATTTCCTCTGAGGTGAGGAAGAAGACAAGGCTTTATTTTAGAGAAGAAACAACAAATAATAAGAATCAAAGCCTCCTTGTGACCCTTTAGAGGTCACATTTCAATACCAACAGAACAGGTGAGAGCTAGGAATATGTACTTTGTTCATGTGCATCGTACTGGTCATCAAATTATTAACATAAAAGTTTCTCTATACAAGTCATACCTTAGAAGAAACATAAATTTGGTTCTTTACTGCCAATTCATTTCAGGTAAAGCTATGAAAAGAAAATCTGAAGTGTCAGATTCCCACTTCTGTTTCTATAATGAGCCTGTGAAAGTGCCTACACCACTCAAAGTAGCACAAGGACATCATATACGGGAAGAGGTTTATTACAATTCAATTCAATATCGTTTTTAATGTCTGTAATAAGCCATATCAGCTAAGACCACAGCTTCTGCACAGATTTCTTATAGGAAAAAGAAACAATCTGTGCCTGTATCTTTCTTTTTCCCACATACACAAACTCTTTATCACAGGCAAAATTACTCTGCCAATCATACTATCATACTAATGCCCACAAACCAATGGCACCAGTAGGTCTTTGGCTGCACATAAGCACATACATACATTTCCCTAGCCCCAAACCAGACCCAATCCTGAAGAACTGCTATATATATAAACCTGTTCAATTCTGAATATGTGAAATTATTGAAATTAAGGGAACCACATAGCACTAGAAATTGACAAGCTCAAAAATGAAAAACTGTTTCTGAACCATTATTTCCATATCTTTACCACTACAGTAGCATTTAAGAGTTTCATTTCAAACTGATAAAAATAGCTGTTTCTCTTCCAGATAAATAATATAAAAGATTTTTTTAACCCTTCCTGTGACTGGGAGAGGTGAAGAATAAACTTTTCCTATTAAAAAAAATAAAGGCTACGGTAGGGAAACATTGGGATGAGTGGAATGCTAGGCAAAATACTTTTCCAACAGCAAATTTTCATCATGCTTCAAATTCTCAATTATGATACAGAAGAAAACCTAGTATTTATCCCAGCAACTACATGCAAAGATATATGCTAACTAGTATGAACATATGTGCAAACATAATGTAGGAGAGAGGAGTCACTTACTTGATGTTCCAGGAGAGTCTTTGTTCTCACCATGATGCTGTGTACACATACAATTGAGGAATGAAGAACAGCAAACATAAAAATCCAGGCCAGGAAGAAGCAAGTGCACAAAAAGCAGCAGCAGCAGCGGGAAAGAAGGACAATGAAAACAGTGTTAGCTCATAACTAAAATACAACATGCACCTCAATGCCAAAGGCAAGGCCTCAAGAGACTCCGCAGTTCAGAAAAGTTGAAGCAACAAATCTAACAAATATGCTTGTAGAAAAGCCATCATTAGAAGCCATCATTAGTAAACAGCAAGTGGCTCAACCACTTCTTCTGAGTGGAAACTCTCCAGCAGCAATTTAATGCTCGTATGACTTGGTACACAGCATTTTTTAAGGAATTTTAAGCTGCAGTGGTTTCAAAAGACTAAAGCTCCAAAGAAAGCTGCAATAACACAAAATGTTTCCAAAACTACTCCACTTTCAGAACAGCATTTCAGAAGGAAAAAAAAACAAAACGTAAAGCCATAAGTAGTGTGCAAGCACCTACTAATGCTAGATCCAAGCCTAACTACTTTTGAGTACAAACACAAACTTTGAAGCCACAGATTCAGTTCATCTATGAACACAGGTAACATTTGAAATTGCTTAGGATGCAAGACAAACAGTGCAGTTTTAAATGTAAGAGGATATTTTATGTCTAAGTATTTCCATAGAACCAAGTCACATAAAATTTCTCTCCCACTGAATACAGGCAAAGATAGGCACTAAAGGAGAGTAACTACACAGTAATAACCTGTACACGTTTCTGGTATTTGATCTGGAATCTTTTTTAAATACTTGCTAACCAAGACCACAATCAAGGCTAAGATCCCACTGTGCTCAGCCATTTACAGATGAAAGGCAAATTCTACTTGTGTCTTTAAGGATTTACTACATTTGAAATCTGTGAATAACAGAAAAGGAGAAAACAAGAATACTGCTCAGCATGAACATTTCCTCCTTTAAAATACAATAAATCCAAACATGACATATCTTCTATATCCCAAATAAAAAACTTGCACTCCATAAAGTAGCAAAATCTGTGCTCCGCTTTAAAGAGGATCCAATCTTGCTTCTCTTATCAGGACTTTAAAGCAGGAAATGAAAAAAAGAAAAATCATAATCAAAATCTTTGCAAGCAGGGATCTTGTCTTGCACTGCTGACCTCAAAATCTTCTTTTTTTTTTTAATCCCTCACATCTGCCTAAAGGTGTTAAGATTTTAAACTGACAGTGCAATATGTAAATGCAAAGTGTTGTAATGAATATACAGCAATTGCAGTACACATCATTGAAAAGGTGAGGGAACCCTTTTTTCCTAATTCTGCACTTTCTAGAACAGGACTTGTCTGAACAGGAAAAACCAAAATAAAATATAAGCACACTTGGCAAATAACCTTTTATTCCTGACAGAGCCTAAATTCACGTCAAAGAGTGTTTGAAACCCATGAACTTACCAGACAGGTTTGGGTAGTAGTACATGAAATGTATTCAAGAATTCAGTGGCTTTCAAGGCAAAGTGTTTATTCTTAATGGACAGATAGCACACTGCAGACTAGAAATAATTTATGTTCAGACTAGAACTGTCTTAATCCTAGGCTTTAGATTCAAGAGAATAGTGGCTGACAAGAGAACAAGAAGCCTGCAGAAACTATATAGAGATCCAGCAACTCTTTGAAGGACTGGGAGCACTGCTATTCAGCACTGGGCTGCTTTATTTGTCACTGGGAGCTGGAAAGCAAGAGAACAGAACTGGAAAAATACACTGTAAACAGACACACAGGATCAGAAGTACCTGAGACTCAGCCAGATGCTCACTCACAGTGCCTTACTTGTGTGTGGAAGAAATAAGAATGAAAAGGCACTGCAGCAGCTCCTGTCTCCCTGCCTGCCCTGCAAGCAGCCCTGGCCAAGATACAACATGACACCACAGAGCAGGGCAACCCGTCACCCAAGATGACGATGCAGGGGCTTTTCATGTAAATATTTTAGCATTGGGTGGTTAATCCTATGAACTGGTACAAACAGCTCCTATGCCAGAGGCTGAAACACAAGCCTGTCTAACCCTGTCCTTGATCTTCTCCAACTGACCTTGTGTTTACACACCAAACTCTCTCTGTTGCTGGTCAACTCCCCCTCTTCATCAGAGGTATTTGGGTCTGGGTATTCACCTAAAACCTGCAGAATATATATTTCTAAACATTGGTGCGAGATGTCAAGGTACTGAAATGAGACTGTTTTGGCCAAAAAGACCTTTCCATTTTCCAATGGCCTACTGCACCTCTACAATCTGCAATTCGTATCACTGCAGACTGGGATTCCAAACAACTAAGGGAACAAAACATGACAGTTTTACTATTTCACTGTTTCCTCTGCAAAGAATGCTCTCAAGACAT
The DNA here is from genome assembly GCA_013400215.1 of Cisticola juncidis. Taxonomy (NCBI): domain Eukaryota; kingdom Metazoa; phylum Chordata; class Aves; order Passeriformes; family Cisticolidae; genus Cisticola; species Cisticola juncidis. Next base: position 65,759 of record VXBR01008447.1, on the reverse strand, counting down.
TCCTGTCCATCACCGCCCACAACTCTTATTCTAAATATACAAAATTAAGAGAAACACACACATACTCCCAGAGGCACAGCCTACCCTTGTTTTCACATTATACAACTGATGACTTTGATTACAGAACACGTCCTTTGACAGGTTCTCAACACTACGTGATCGATTTTATCTCTACAGAGGCACAATTACTTTAAAATGTTGCTACCAAAATATATGAAGCCTAGTCCTCCTCCCAGTAAAGTTTTTGACTAAGAGTTGGAAGTAAAACCAGCAATATAAATCCAGCAATATAAAGCATCACATGAGACAGCAGTTGTAATTGTTCTTATGCAAAGATGGCTCACGTGCTTCAAAAACATTATTTTTAGATGTTTATTTCTCAGAAACAAAGCTTATAACAAATTCTACTAAACTTTAAGTTATATCTGCCAAGTTCTTCTAAAAAAATCCTTTTCTTGTTGAATATTAGGGTAAAAGCAAAAGCATATGTCACACTAGCATGTCTGAATCTTATATTACAAAAGTTTTTTAAAAACACTGTTTCTACAATCAAAACATACAGCTTAACTTTTAATAGTTTAAATGAATATTCTAAAGCCAAGTTTGAGTTTTCACCTTGCTGAAGACAGACTTTCCCTGAAGGCAGTCTCTAATATGTGTAAATCATTAAAATTAATGCAGTTAAATTCAGGACCACTGACCCAACCTACAAATCTGATCAATAAAAAGGACCTCTATTCAGTGCTTCAAGGAAAAAAAGGTGCTTTTATGTCTGTTGATGTATTAAGTAGCGAGGACTGACACTGACTGTACAATTTATATCACAGGCAAATTATTTATTAATTATATGCCTTAGCTAAAATTAGAAGAGACTAAAAATTACTAAAAAATTTATTTCAAAAAAGAATGGTTTATACCATACATTTCCATGTAATGTTGTAAGTTCTGCGGCAGTGAGACTTAATTAATTTTTTTTTTTTATTAATAACTTTCATTATTTTATAGAAAAGTAGACAAAAACTGTTCTCAAACAAGAACTCAAAGCATTTATTATTTTGCACTGTTTTAATGGTGTCAGACTACAAAAATAGTTTGCTGAGTTGTCACAGCCTTTGCATTCACATTTATGCTCCGTACATATCAACCTAATTATCAGACAGGAAGATCAGTTAATGTAAGACTTTTGTTTGTATACCAACTCTGGAAAGGAAAGAGCACAGCACTGAGGTCTGTGATCTCCTCATCTTTTGTTCTTTTATAAGCAAGCCAAAAAAGCAAATTAGGAAGCTGACACCTCTAAGAAAAGTTTTTTCAGATACCTCCTAGAAACATCCCAAAGGACTTAAAAGCGGAGAAAAGAGTTGATCAATATTCCTCATGCACAGTGCAACACATGTATTTCACATATTTTATCATGACAATGGAACTTAAAAAAACCAAATAGATTGAACCTAAAAGTCTGGAATACTGAAAAATTTTAAACATTATTTCAAAAAAATTAAATTTCTGGGAAGTGTCAGGATTTGCTAAAACACTTCAAAACTACTGGGTAATCTCTCTTAAAATACATACAGTATTTCTAATATTCAATTTTCACTTTTTTACTATGATATTCACTATGCTGTATTGGACTACCAAATAAGCGTTCAAAAACATTTTTAACACCTGTAGTGCAACACACAAAACTGGACATTAACTGCATTTTAAACAGACAATTACCCCACTGGCTGGTGCTTTGGTAAGAAATGCTTGAAGTAGCTTATTACAATATACAATCAGTTAAAAAAAATATTCTGAGATGATACTTCAGAAGCATGTAGGATGAAAGGTAATCTATTGTTACACTTAGCATTCTTCTGAAAGAGTCTTGGTAAAACAGAGACTCACTTTGAGGTAGCTTCTCAAGATCATGCTATTCTGAAGGCATGTCACAAAAAGAAAAGTAGCACTTTTTATGTTACTTTGAAGTGTTTTGGAAACTGGTACTTTTTTATATACTTTGAGGAAACAAGGAGCACAGCAACTGAACTGACAGCATTTTTTTTAAAAATGAAAATACCCTACTGCAGAGCTGATAGTTGATACTTATAGCATGCTGCATCTAAGATATAAATGCATTGGCCATGCAGCAAACTAATGAATTTGTTCATTACAGAAAAAAGCCAAGAATTTCTTAACACACTGCAAAACAGTTTGTCTTCAAATGCACCATTTAAGATAAAAACAGTAATAAAACACTTGATCAAATTAATAGATCCATGTAGTAGTTGACTATCACAAATAAGGTTTATCAGTAATGAGGTGTTAAATTTGACTTTGACCTTGACCTCAGTTAAAGAAAAACATATCCTGTTTTGCTTTTGAGAGGCAGTGCTTTGGAAACTATAAAACATTTCCTGCTTCAGCAATTAAAATGCTACATGACACAGCTTGTGGAAAAACTAAATTCTTAAATAATTTCAACATTTATGATGATGATGAAGAAGAAGCACGATAGTACTCACTAGCCTTTCCTGTTTTTAATTGTGCTTAGAAAGAGCTTCACTGCCTCAGAAATTTTATAAACAGATTATCAACTCTTATACCTCAGATTACTCTGATAACATATAATTATCACTCCTTCTGTCTTTTCTGCTCCTCATTCCACCAAGAACTACATTATTTTTTCTGTTGTCCTTAGTCACTAACTAGCAAAGTGTCAATTAGACTCAGAGGAATACCTTTTTCCCTTGGGACTCTGAAACAAAATCAAAAATCAAATCCAAAGTCCAAAAGTTTTTTGACATTCAGCCCTCCTGCCATGAGAATCTCATAAATGATACATGACACTAGATGATATTCCAAATGCATTCACCAGAAAAGTATCAATTCAAACCAAAAGTGAACAGATTCAAGTAATTTAACCCTCTCCCTGCAAAAGCATTTACACATTCATCTCATTACACAAAGGAACACTTAAGTTACTCACTGAATTTCTATCCAGTTCCCCATCAACTGCAATGTTCTCCATGTTGAAAGGGCCTGTTCTGTCTCTATCAGTTACAGTTCTTCCATCCTGCTACTCAAGATCCTAGTGAGGAAAAAAAAAAATTAATTCCAAGGGCTGAAATCCAGTAAAGAGCTACATTTTCTCTTCTCTGCGTTTTCCGAGGCTAAATAGTCTTATATGATAACCATTGCATTTTACAGTACCTTGCAAAACATGAACATTTACCCAGAGAAATCAACTTAGGAATGGAGAGAATAGTTTCAGATAAAGTGGTCAAAAACAAAACCTACTCACAGAGGCAAGTACTTACTTTTACAAATAAGGAAGAGTTATGCAAGTAAAAGAAACCCACGGGGTTTGCCCTGCATTTCCCGTTGTTCCAGAGTTCCCAGCAGCACATCGCTCCTGCCACACAGGCATGTGCATGCCAACTGTTTGGGTACAAAACAAAGCCACTCTGGAGAAGCCAGAGCAGAGGTCTTCCCAGCACAACTCCAGAAACAGCCATGTATTGCTTTGTGGAACCAAAAAAGAAATTGAGTAATATGTGCAAGCCAGCACCTTCTGTGGTGCTGGGCACTCATCTGGGGGTCACCACACATAGTCAGGAAGCAATGCCACACTCTCTAAGCATTTCCTATTTACTTTTTTTTGCAAGAGAATGAAAACTACCACGAATCTTAGCATTCACAGCATATTTAAAGTCATTAGTGAGACAAGCACACACCCTGGAATCAAGCAGGAATTTTGGCTGGAGAAAAGGGCTTTAACCATTGATTTGTTAAGCAATTCAGGAGAGGTGCAGATCAAACTGGGATGCCTATTGAGATGTTCAGCTACAGCCCATTACTCTGTGTCTCTCCACAACCCCCATCACACAAGACCGAAGTGCATGAGGAGTGTGCTTACCTGTTCAAAACAGTACAGCCAGTATCACGCAGGGAGAAAACCCTATGGTCCCACCCTCCACAAAGCCTCACTCCGCTTCTCCTGCCAGCCACAGCAAGTGTTTGATCAGACAATTAGCCCAAGGACAATCTTCTTTCCTTTTGTCTTGGGTGGGGTGAGGGGACAGGAAGCAGCTAAATTACAAACTCAATTGCTAAACCAACACTTGTGCAAGAGCAGGGGTAGCACGGAGATGGTGATTTTTTTTTTTTAAGCTGTGTTAGTATACTGCGCTTAATCTATGCACCAAGCTAATGGTAAGGTATAGTAAATAACAGATTAAGTGAAGACTGAAGGGTGAAGTGGGAAACACATCACAGTCTCTCCAGGGAACCTGAGGAACATCTTGAATGCAGGAGGATGGGAGAAAGGCAAACAGATCACCAGAATACATAGGATCTTCTCAGGAACAAGGTCTGTCTCAGGAAACTAGCACTCATGAAAGCACATCTCACTAAAAAGAATAACCATTTATTCAACTGCTTTCCATGTTTTATTATAATTGGGTTTTGGTTTTGTATTATGTAAAGCAAGTTAGAGTTTTCCCTCAGGAAAAAACTTACAGCTTTAATACACTCTAGGTAATTACCATCACATATGCCAGTAAAGCACAAAAGAAACCATTTAAAAAATAGTTTAACAAAATGACTGTGTGCTAACAAAATTGCAAAGTTACAAGTTTTCTATGACTTAGTCCAATGAATTGAGGAGGACCTTGCTCAAGCACCTGAGTGATTAACTGAGGCGGCACATAATTGGGAAGCATGGCTAGATGTTCTCACATAAATTAGAAACAGTAGACATCTGAAAGGAGATGACTAAAAGTCATTAATTTGCATTAATGAAAGGAAAGACGCTATTATCATAGAAAGGAATTCACCCTAAAGCTCTGTTTCCCAGAGCAGCAGGCACTGCAATTCTTACCTTCCAACCCCAAACATGAGACACAGAACTGAGTGATGATTTTTGATGTCTGTTCCTTGTCATGCCTCCCCCACACACCCATTTTAGGTTGTCTTATTAGCAGCAAATTCAGCAACACCAGACTGCATGCATATTCAATTTGCAGAAACACCAAACTTTTAAATAGGATGAAAAATGAGTGGCATTACAAACAGATGCGAGCACTGCTATTTAAAGCAGTTTTTCAGGTTTTTTTAGTTACACGAACCTGTAGCCATACTCAAGTTATCTGAAGGAACAGATCTTTGCTGACAGCAACATTCAGCCTAAAACACTTTTAACCTATTTTTATATTTAACATTTTTTAACTATTTATTTATTACTGTCAATGCTCCTGGTGTATTCTGCTCTTCCATCTGTTCACAGCCTTCCTTATCTTAGACTCGAGAGCAGTGCCATTAGACAGGTACCATAAGGTCTAATTCTTAGCATTCATGATCACTTGCAGTCCCAAAGACTCATAATCCAGTACGCTCCCAAAGGCTGCAGAGAAGTTTTCTGGGAGAAGAAATGAAAAAATTCTACTTGCTCATGTTTAAACAGTAAAGCAGGTACAGAAATGGTTAAGAACTACCTTCCCCCAAGCTGTTTAGCTTATGAGTAGACAGCCAGCTTGCCTTATTTTTCTTGGCAAAATGAAGGCTGAAAGTGAACAATATTGCTTCTGTTATATGCCAAAATAAATACAAAGGAAGGAAAAGGGCTCTCTCAGCAAAAGGGTATTGCCAAAGAGTCAAATAAATATGAAACTGGAGAACAGATTTATTTTGAAAATTACAGAATGCTTCTAACCATCTGAGCCCCAAGGCTCTGGAACAGTTTTCCAACTAACATAGGGAAGAGGAATTTTCTTATTTGGAAATGCAGCCAGGCTATTATGAAGGGTGCTTCCACAAGCAAGCAAGCAAGCTCTTTTCACTTTAGCTAATCCAACCATTAGATTTGAAGATAGAACCTCAAATGTATCATTTTATTGATTTGGGTTTTTTTGAGCTTTTGGGGAATGTTCAGGACATGCTTTTGCTATTCTCTCTTATAATTGCAAGTGTTTGCAGTTTGGTCAGGTTGAGGTTTTAATTAACAAATGTTCCTTCATAATCTTAATTCCTAAAATCTTAAGTGTTCAGGAAAGCACACACAAAATGAAATTATTTGAAAATAACTCTATAATGGCATCCAGCTATTCAGCTATTTTTCCTTGACAGTCAATGGATACAATCAGGCACTCACAAAGGTATTTCTTACTTTAAAGCACTGTACCCACTGGACAAATCCTGCCACAAAATAAGTTCTTTCTCTCCAACTGTGAAGAAAGTTGAACAACTCAAAAACATATATTTAAAGCAGAAGAGAAAAGTATTCCTCCTACCACAGAATCCATAACCTGTCCTATTAACACCTGTTAACACCTATTTTTGCTGATGACACCAAACTGTGTGGTGGAGCTGACAAGCTGGAGGGAAGGGGTGCCATGCAGAGGGACCTTGGCACACTTCACAACTGGGTCTGTGTGAACCTCAGAATGCCACTTCCACAAGGCCAAGTGCAACGTCCTGCACCTGGTCTGGGACTATGCCCAGGACAAATACTTGCAAGCACAAATACCCAAGGCTGGGTGGAAAATGGGTTGAAAACACTCCTGAGGAAAAGGAACTGGGGATACTGGTGGATGAAAACTAGACATGACCTGGCAATATGTGCTTGCAGCCCAGAAAGCCAACTGTATCCTGGGCTGTATCAAAAGAAGAGAGGTTAGCAGGTTGTCCACCAGGTCATTTACAGATCTACTCTGCTTTTGCAATGTTTATATTTGACATTAGATCTTAGAAAGAAATTCTTTACTGTCAGGGTGGTGGGGCACTGGAACAGGCTGCCCAGAACTGTGGATGCCCCATCCCTGGAAGTGTTCAAGGCCAGGTTGGATGGGGCTTTGAGCAACCTGGTCTAGTGGAAGATATCTCTGTTCACGGCAGGGAGATTGGAGCTAGATAGTTTTTGAAGTCCTTTCCAACCCAAACAATTTTGTCGTTCCATGTTAACAGATTGCTTCAGCCATTGGTAGTTTTTGTAACAATTTGCTTTTCAGTTCATTGCACCTTGAGAATAGGAAAATCCTCCTTAGTTCTCCCAGGAAAGAAAAATATGCATCAATGAAAGCTACTACTCTGCATGAACAAGATCTTTTCTAACTATCTACACACATGCATGCTGAAAAGTCCTATGGAAAGCGGTAAGAAAACTCCTGGCCATTAAAAAACTAATTTCACAAGCCATAAAATGGTTGTCTCAGAACTATACTGCCACCCAATATTCTCTTAGATATAGTTACACAGACCACAGATCGAAAGCAACACAACTTAGGTGCCTTGGCCGTGATGGAAACTGTGGCAGCAAAGCTTTTGTTCAGTCCTGTAGAGATCAGTGAAGTGGATATGGCAGTATTCTGCATTGACTTACATATGCCCTATGTTAACCAGATTACATAAGCTTTTATTGCAGGGTATGTTTAACTAAAGGGGTTATTAGGCAATGCAAGGCCCTTTTTTCTGCCAGGATAACAAGAGCTCATCACCAAACATGATATTTGTTCCAGGCATAAGAGAGTTTAGCCTTGACACTCTGGCAGTAACACCCTATTGGTGGTGCATTTATAACATTATACCATAATTCAATTCACAAAAGGACTCTTCCTCCCCTTCTCCCACATAAGATTAGCTTCAGTCCAAACACTTCACTATAACTGGAGAGTTTCATCAAGAGTCCCCATTTTCCCCACACAAATTCCTGAATTTCAGCCACAAAGTGCAAGTGGTAGAGATGATCCCTGAATCTAATATATTTTCTTTTTAGTCAATAGACCAAGTTACTTGAACACTTGCACAGTGTATCATATAGGCAGGTTTTAGCTTTCTCCCTAAGGACTATCACCTAGGGTCATTAGACAGGGCACTTGCACTGCGATACTGTTTGGTGATCTGTCACAGTATCACAGTACCCTCTTGCACTCCAGTACCAAACCTCACAGGCAAGGCCCAGCCTCTCTGTGACCTGCCACCAGGCTGCCTGGTGACATGGCCGCTGCCTTCTGATCCAGCCTTTCCAGAGGGGAAGTGTTCTCCTACGCTCTGACCCCCAAATTGACCTACGTTCTGCTGGATGTCAGCCTTCTTTTCCCTAAAGCCTAAAACAAGTAGAAGCATTTAAATTGCCTGTGATGAGTATCAGATAAGAACATACTGTAATGTTTTTTAAGATGACAAAAGCATAATAATACATTGATACAAAGATAAATGAGGCAGCAAGCAAAGGCAAGGCACACTAGAAGAAAAGAAAACTAGTTGTTAACATTGATGTCAATTTGAAGTCAAATCACCTTGCTGATCCTTGCTGGAAAGCAGAGTCACAATAGTACCAAAGAAATTTCACAGGGAATCAGAGAACGGTTGACGCAGGAAAAGACCTCTGAAGGTCATCTCGCAAAAGCCCCCTTTTGCAGAAGGATGTTTAGACAGCTTTTGAGTATCTCCAAGCATGGAGACTACACAAACCCCCTGGCCAACCTGAGCCAGTGATTGGTTGCCTTTCAAGTCAAAAAGTTTTCCTGATGTTGGGATAGAACTTCCCATATTTCTGTTCGTGCCCCTTGCCTCTCGTATCATCACTGAGCACCACTGGAAAGAACCTGTATCTGTCACCTTTATACCCTTCCCTCAGGTATTTATAAACATTGATGAGTTGCCCCTGAGCCTTCTCTTTTCCAGGCTAAACAGACCCACCTCTTTCAGGCTTTCCTCACACAAGAGATGATCCAGGCCTTTGATCATCTTCACAGCCCTTCACTGGACTCTCTCCAGCACATCCACATCCCTCTTGTACTCGGGAGCCCTGAACTGTACCCAACTCCCCAGATGTGAACTGAACAGGGCTGAGTAGAGAGGAAAGAGCAATATTCTCAACCTGCTGGCAATGCTTTGTCTGAAGTATTCAGGAACACCACTCATCTTCTTTATGGCAAGGGCATGTTATTGACTCATGTTCAACTCTGTCAGGATAACCCCAGGTAAGCAGTTCTATAAGGTCCACAAGGAAGTTTAAGATAATACTCTTGACAAAGGTATCTAAGCGCTAAAACAAACCAAAAAGAACAAGTTTCGTAGATATGCAGAACCTACTATAACTGTTATAGCTATAACTCCTAAGAGGTATAGGATCAGTTTCAAGAGATTAAAGGAAATCTATATCCTAAATCGAACTAGGGTGATCAAACCAAGGCTCTCAAAGAATCCAAGTGTCTTTCAGGCTGTTGCATGGCTGCTGAAGGCACTTCCACTTTGCTCCATGCAGCAGGGGAGCAGCAATAGCAGAGAAGGCAACAGAGGTAACATGTCTTACTCTCAAGGCCTTTGAATACCAGAGGAAGAGGAGCCTCCTGGTTGTAGTGCAAGGCCACAGATCATCTTTCTCAGCTAACAAGTCTGCACACCAAGTATACATCACTACCAAGCTACAGATCAGGCCAGCTTCTTGCACATGACACAGTGCCACTGCATGCCAAGTACCCCGTGTTTGTTGAGATCAGTTCCAAGAAAGCAGGAAAACTGAAGCAGAGTTACTGGTAAAAATGGAGGAAGGGCAACAGGGTCCAAAAAATTTAGCAAAAGATCTGGTAAACAAAGAAAACTAAGGCATCTTACACTACCAAGAACTGGGAAGAACTGGGAACTGGTTGATCCTGCAAATCTAGAAGAGAAATCTGAGATTTGTGTATATCTCTAGGCTCAATTCCTTCTACTGTGCAGTCAGTCCAAACAGGAGAGCTTGACAAAACCAGTAATTATATATGGAATTCATAGATGAGAAACTGCATAGTTACTTTAACTCCTTGTTGCAATGTTTGAATGCTCAAAAGTCTGCTACAAGTATAAACACACTAGAAACAACAACTGCCTCAAGTTCCCCAAGCACACTGTGCTCACTTAATGCTATCAGCCACCAAATCTACCCTTATGAAACACTTCCTTCCACCCCGAGTTTCATCACCTGCCTTCCCATTTCCTGAATAAACAGTCCATATGCAGAGCAAGCTGTTTCCTCTGTTTCTGTATTGCTGTTTTCAGAAGGGAAAAAAAAAATCAAATATACCAAACCATTAAAAAAAAAATCCATAAGAACTGAAATGTTTAAGAACAGGACGTGAAAACATCTCTTATCTGGAAAAAACCTGTCCAGATACCTCAGCTATCTTTTGAGAGCATTAGATGGCAAAGAAGGCCAAGGAAAGCACAACATTCTGAATACTCACTGCAACTTTAATAATTACTACTTTAAATAGGGTTTAACAAACAAACTTGTCCTGAAAAAAATGAAGGCATACAGAAAATATGGTAAGAGTCACCTACAGGTACTAAATTCCAACACTGTCTCTAAAAGCTCGAGTTCCTAGGGTTCTGGAGCCCTTTGGCCATTGAAATACACTTCAGAGATCCAAAAGTTAACCCAGTCTTCATGATAAGTATTCTGCAACACTGTTCCCACGACTCAAGAGTTGTTGGTCTTAATGGCAAAAATCTCTTTCTTCACTTAAAGGTGTCTAGTTACCTGCAGCATTATACACTTCGCCTCCATGGGTCATTTTTACCTAGGGCTCAGACTAAATTTGGAGCACAAAAATAGGAGAGGCAATAAGCCATTTAAGAGAGAACCTATGAAATTTCATAAAATATTCAGATGATTTTTTTTGTTTCCTTGTGAAGTAGGAAAAGATTTATTCAAACCTTACAACACCAAATCTAGCACTTTATTTTTGCATACTTTTTGCATACTTTATTTTTGCATACTTTTTTTTTTTGTTACTTTGCTGCAGAACCAGCAAAATAACTAAGTGGGTGTCATACACAACTTTAATACAAGGTAAATTGGCCAATGACAGTCATGATTTTGAAGAAAAAAGATGGACTACAAGTAGGTGGTTAGAGATATTGCAATCCATACTCCTTTCAAAACTCCATCCTGTGATTTTCTTCCACATCTGTAAAGTGTAATAATATTAACAGTCTCCCACATGGTACTATCTGTCTTTCCCATCTCCCATTTAGGCAGCTGTATGAAGAGGCACTGTGACACACTCTGCTAGAGACAGCTGGAGGGGATTGGGAGATCATCAGTCCTCCACATCTGGTCCTTACCACCTCTTTCCCCACAGTGGTTGAGGTTTTTCTGAACTGCCTGTGGACTTGTCTGTGCAGGTGCTCCCTTAACCCCCTTCTGTCAAGAAGAATCCCCACTATTGCAATTTATTTTAAACAGACACTCACAAAATGTGTATCATTTAAACTGAGCTAGGTCGTGGGACTTCTGCAGTACTGGCACCACAGAGGGACACCTCTTCACTCACCTCCACTCCTACCATAACAGCATGGGTAAGCACAGACTGTGCTTACAGCTACAGACATCCCCAACACCAGTTGCAAACTGCTTCAGGAAATGAAGGGAATCAAGTCAAGGCAAAAGGAAAAGCAATGATGTTGTTGTTGTTAGAGGTTTTTCTGAAATTAAAAAGTAAGGTAAAGTCAGCAGAGATGTTTCCACAGACAAGAGGGACAGGTGGCAGAACAAATCCTCCTGATGTTGATGCCAAAACGGAATTAGTTGCCCTCCGGAGAGAACAAACAGGTCTGGATTTCTTCTGTATGGAACTTTCCAAAACAAAACACAAGACTATGAAAAACATTTTAAGAATATAAGAATTCATTCATTGTGCTTAAAAAGCCTCAATAAGAGGATCTTAAAAGTCTACTTTAATACATCAAATGATGTATCTAGACATTTTTATTATAATGAGATCATAGATACAAAAATATTTTAAGTTTCATCTGCAGGTCAAGAATACAATTTATTTCATAAGGAATAAAGTTTCAGAAAGCTATTCTGGTAGTATTTAAGAAACAATTGCAAGTAATCACACTAGTACAGACTAATGAATTATTAACTGCTAGATAAATTCTGTGTGACTAGGTGAGTGCTTTTTATCTACTGCAAATAAAGAAAAAAAAAGCTTTAACTACAATAAAGTTTCTGTATCTCAGAATCTGCAGTGATGTTGCTTGGACGAACAGGCACCAACACACAGACAGTTTACTGCCACATCAGATGCTATTACAGCCAACTTCCTATATGAACATAAGATTTTTCATTAAATGAATAGTATACCTCCAAAACTGAGCCAGTGCAAAGACCAATTCTCCAATGGCAATTCTACCAGGTTTTCCGTCCTTCCTTTGCACTATGTATTTTGCCACCTCTGAGAATTACAAAGAATGTTCAACCTATTTTCAAGAGTGAAAGAGACCTTAGGGCCTCTTTTAAATTTTCATAGTTATTAAAAGGACACCTTAGATGTCAGATCTCCCGAAGACCTATCAGCACAGAACCACTTTTCTGTAGCCACAATGGCTGTTTCGGCAAAGCAAGAACTGAGATTACCTCTATAATGAGCATCATGAATACATTTCACAGGAACTCAGTTCAGAGAGTAACTACAATCCCAGTTTCTGCTCTAAACTGAAACAAATTAAATAGAAAAATTGTTCCAAGTTCCAAGATTAAAAATATGAAAGAAGTCTGAACACAGACAAACAAGTTTCAGTTGAGCTATGTTGGCAGTAATACAGTTATGTTGTGTGAGAGGCTTCTAAAAAATGGGCTTTCTGCAGGCTTAAATGTAGATATTTCAAACAGGAACCTTATGTTTATTCTCATGTACAATTCATTTTTCTTATTTTAGCAACAGTGTCTCTTCTTGACATTAAAACAGAGTTGATGACATAATAAATGGCCTTCATTTCAATTTCTTTTGGCAAGTGTTAGAAGGTAGTTTAGACAAGTTTAAGATACAGGATATCTGTACAAGAATTTAAGAACAAAAGGTCACAGTAGCCTACTGCAATAGGAAAAACCCTAGAAATCCTAACTTAAAGCAGCAGCAGGTTCAAACAGGCAGCAATAGTATCTGGTTTACACATCATGGTTTATTAAAAAGCTTTAGAAAGTCTAATTTAGATTTCCAATGGTTATGCCAAGTTTGGTTTTTCTCACTTTAATGCTAAAGTAAAATGAGCTGATGAATCCAATTTGCTTTTTAGATGTCAGTGCTCTTCTACACGATCTCAATTCAGGATCTTTCGTGGGGGTTTTTGGGAGGGATTTTTTGGTTTTGGTTTGGGTTTTTTTGGTTTGTTTGTTTGTTTTGGGGGGGTTTTTTTGTGTTTGCTAATGGTTTGTGAGGTTTTTGGGGGATCCTAGGGAGGAAAGTTGGGGGGTTTGGGGGAGGTTTTTCGTTGTTGTTCTGTAGGTTTTTTTTTAAATATAGGAGAAAAAAATATTACAAATAGACTTCATACAGGCTTAACAAAAAATAGTGCTTTTAGCACCAAACATCCAAGCTTGTCTTCTGAAGCTACTGAGTAACTGCTGATCAACATTGATTTGGAACTGCTGCAACAATCTTGCATAGTTTTTAGTTTAATAGAATGAACCAATAACACTTAAACAATTCAGCCTTCCTGATCTACAGGAACTGTACAATATTACTGCATTACAGACTTGCACATAACCTAAACATAAGCCTCTTGTTTACCTACCTATTTCTATTTAACAAATTACAAGCTCCTCTATGACATTTCTTTGGGCAATGAGAAGCACCTGGCCTGCCACAAAAAACAACTATGGATGAATTAAAAGTATCATCAAGTGACAACTTATCTACGATTCACACCCCTCAGAAATCAGGTCAGTGTCACTGTCTAATGTAAGTCAGGCAACTGCTCACACTGTTTGCAACAAACAAGCAACTTATATAAAAATTATTTTTGATAGAAATGAAAATAGAAATCAAGTCTTTCTCAGATCAAAGCCATCCCTCAGGAACAGAAATTAAACTTATTTGTTCCCAAAGCTTTCCCATTTCTGAAGAGCAGAATGCTTTTTGCTCCCAGTACTGCAAGAAGACACCCAGCAAGAACCACATATTATGAGGGTACTTTAATGTTCTGCTTCAGGGACTAATACAGAATTTTTTTTCTGCTTCAATCAACTGAGAACGTGTCATGGTTGGGATAAAAGTTGTCTTTTCCTTGACAGCCAGGGAGTGGTGGTAAGCACAGACAGGAAAACAAAGTTTTGACACTTCCTTGGAAGTTCTTTGAAATGCTTTGGAGAAGAAAACAAAGAGAGGTAAAAATAACATCCTAGGCAAAGCATTATTCTGTTCAAGGCTAAACAAATATTTGATGGACAAGGAACCTCCTCCTGCTCTTCCACCCAGTCTACTCAAGTACTGGGAATCCTCTTTCCCATAAAATGATATAATGGGGCCATCAGATAGCTTGAGCACCCGATTTAAAGTGAATACAACCCTCTCAGCTGTGCAATCCCACAGGACTATGTGATAGGAACTGCCTCCCCACCATCCTCTACCCAGCCCCTCAATAATCAGCTAGTTAAAGGAGGTAGTTAAGGGGCAAGAGCCATCACATAGTTCAGGAATGCAGAAGACAGACACAAATGCTGGGAAGGAAGGATGCAATACTTTTAAGTTCAAACAAATTCAATTGCCATTTTGATGATAAGTAAGGGAAAGAATAACTCCAAGACAGAATGTATTTCTTTTTTTAAAGGAAAAAAACTACATCCTTCTCTTTCATAGCATTACAGTGTTCCAATATTGTCTCCCAACTGACAAGAATTATCAGTTAACAGCATTTTATAATTTACTTTCATATTTAAAACATACACAATGCCAAGATAACACAAGCTTAACTACCAAGATAATATTAGCATAAAGCAATTCAATACCCTGTATCTGTGCCAAAGCAGTTAACTACACCTCTATGTATAATGTTACACATTTTATTCCCTAGAAGGAAGCTTACACGTGCATTTCCAAGTCTAATGTGTAGGAAAAGAATAAAACACTAATTTCTATGCTTCACAAAGTAAATGGAGGCAGGCAGCAATAGCTCAAAAGCTGTAACTGAATAAAAATGGATATCCCAACCCACCCATAGAGTAAGAGTATGTTCCTGGCACATCCCACTCTGAGGCTCACTTTCACACTCTGCACTGAGATGTCAGAACAGCTGTCACAGATACAAACCAGTCAACTTCAGCAGGTACAGTGTAGTTACAAATACAGCCTTTAACTTTTAAAAACTATGATTTGTCCAAGAAATCTTATCATAAACGTGTAGAAGAGTAAAAATTTATTGGTTTGGGGTTTTTGTTGGTTTTTTTCCAAAACTGTAGAGCAAAAGCCCCTGTAATACTGATTTTAATGACAGCAACAAGCACGCAGAGCCTCTAATGTCAAAACCAGCTTGGCACACACAATCTCTCGCATAAGAAAGGATTTTGTTTCTTCATTTCATAGCCCTCAACAGAATTCAGAGAAGGATAAGCTATCCTCTTTCTGATGATCACAGCCTGAGAAAAAATACCAAATGCCAGTAGTTCTTAATACTGGCAGTTTTACACTCACATGACGTCTTCTAGCAAGTCTGTGAAATTCACAACTTCAGCTTTTTTACATCCATATAGCCTGCAACAGACATGGAATATGAAATTAGGGGGTAATAACTCCAGGAGTGCTATTAACTTAATAAAATCCAGATTAAAAGTGCATAGCCATCTAGGTATTTCAAAGCCATTTATAAGCACCAAACTGTAAAGTAATTGAGATACCCATCAAAACCACCTAACCAAGATAAGCACACAAACATTCCAGTTACAGAGCAATTTCTCCCCAAGAGAGAAGCACTATGCCAACACTTGACATACAATGAGAATTGACTGTTCCCAAATGTTGATAAGTATAATTAACCTTCTAACCCTGTCTTTGGCTTTGAACATTAAACCTGAATTCATATTGAAAACCAATTAAAATGCTAAACAGTCTGTCTACTTTGGGACTGGAAAATAGCATTCAATTAAAAAAAAAAAAAAACAAAAACACCACATAGCACAACTGTCTCCTCATACCCCTTCAAGGATCTGTTAGCTGTTTTAGTAAAAATTGTCATTCATAAATAAAACTCATTTTAACAAGAAATGAAAAATTCTTCAATTCTCCATGAAGATCCTGAAACATTTAAGGTTTAACAGAAAAAATATAGACACAGAGAAAAAAGATTAAGATGATCTAGGTGGGCTATGAAGTTTGATTTTGCCTTTAGATGCTATCTTTAACAACATATTCATTCAAAGAGCTTAACTTCCCTCTCTCTCATTCATTCTGCCTTTTAGATTGACTACTGACAAGGAAATCTACTTATAATTTATGTCACCCAACCTTTTTTTATGTCTGCCATTTTGAAATTAGCAGAACAATTAGACAGGCAGAAGGAGCTAGAATTCTTATTTTTCTCTCTAACTTCTTTTCTACATCATAGCTGTTTCCCCGTACAAAAAAAAATGTGTACTTGCTATGAAATTTAGATACATGTGACTCTGATGATCATGTTTCTTCTCTTAACTTTACTTGTTCAACAGAAGGAAAAGTAATCAAAGTGATTTCTGATTCTCTAGTGAATCTGAGCTGATGAGTACCATTTTATAGTTACTACTCAGTTTTAACATCAAAATTTTGTTTCACGTGATATATTCCAGTGTTATAGTTTAGTATAACCGCATCCACTATTTGAGTTCAGAGTGGCATTGATTATTTTTTCTTTCCCGTTTTTAGAGTTTATTTTTAAATATACAGGATATATCTGCTTAACAGGCATCTGTTCCAGTATTTTAACGAGCTTAAAGTAGCTCTTCATTTTGAAAACTTTATGAAGTGGCTGAAAGTCAGAATCATCTTCATGTCACATTTCATGCCTTATAATTTCCAAGAAGTTCTCTCGATGCTGTTCAGTTATCTTTGACAGTGCTGTAGATGGCAGCATTTCACAGAACTCACCTCCCCACCCCAACCTGGGGCTAAGGACAGAAATATAGGGAATACTGTAAGGGTGCTGCAAGAATCTTCAGCTCAGGCATCTCCACAACATACCATACATGATAAAAAAGTATACAAAGTGCTTTAATTAGAAAAGCAACCTTCTCAGATGACTAAAGAAATGTACCGTAATGCCAGTCAAACAAAAATGTTAAGTTACCGCAGTTGAGATCATTTTTAAAACAGAGATCCACAATAAATCCATGTATGGGATTGAGCACACTCAGGCATTCTGTTTCAGATTACCAAAAGAAAAATCAAGTTTTCCATAGTAACCTTATATTTGTGACTAGAAAATGCTGTTCTAGTGCAGGTGTACGTCTCGATTGCCTGGGCTTTCACTTTAATTGAAACGGAGACACTTGCAGAAAATAATTGCCTACACAGAAAATATCTCAGTTTCACTGCTAAAATAGAGGTCTAGTCTGTCAGCAACACATTTTCCATGCAGAACCCCCCAAAAGCAGTCAAATTTGTCTGGAAGCTGACTGTTCACATCATGGCATGCACAGCACAAGCTTCACAGGAATGAACAACCACTCACTCCTGGAAAACATAAATAACATGAATCCAAGTATATATATTGCTTTGCCTTCCAACTCCCTCCCTGCCTAAAATTTTAGCAGGAGTTACAAAGGCAAAGTATGCTATATCCCACTGCTACAACTCTAATGGGTTCTGCTGCACATGCCAGAAGCAGACTGACGAGAAATCCGTGCAAATCCCAAGCCACCATCACGGTGGGTGCACATCCTTCCATAATAGGTAGAAAAATGACTCCATCTCTAGCAAGTCAGCAGCTTTAAGAAACACCTCAACAGCAATTTCAATGCTTACCCAGATAAAATCCATCTCCCAGCTGTCAGCCTCATTATGCATCTCAAACAAAATACATAACATAGCTGCCAGGACACCAAGTATGCAAGCTCGTCTTTGAAATGCTCAAAAATCAAAATTCCTAGGAGTTGAGCATTTCTATTCCTTATGAGGAAGGACAGCCTGCTAAAGATCAAAATTACTGTCTTTGCTACTCAGCAACACATTTGCTGGGAACTAGAAGATGCATGAGACACCAGAAACAGTAATAAAGGAGGAGCAGAAGCCAAGACAATAATATCATCCTCATAAACTCAGGAAACAAAGTCCAAGGCTGTAAGGGGGAGCAGACTGATACCATGCATTCCAGCAGAGCATCAGCAGTAGGGCTCCTACAAGCGCTGCTCAGAGCAAATAAACTTACGCTGATAACTTCCCTGCACTCAGTACTGGGAGAAGTAGAGTGTTACTAATTTTGCTTTATGGCTTATGCTTGCAGTAATTTGTTTGAGGAGGGAGGAGACGCTGGCATAGGCACCTGAACTGCAGCTTCTCCCACACTGTTACAATAGCATGATCTTTGCAAGGTAAGCAGCAAAGTCTGTCACGCATGGGATTCAAATAGAGATATTTAAAGTTTCACAACTTCATGCAAAATATCCATGCATCATGCAAGCTTCCGTCAGTGAACACCCGTATTTTTCTCCAGAGAAAGTGAACATGGAAGAATGCTGCTAGGTTTCTGAATTGCTAAGACAGGCAGGACAGCAGCAAAGAAGAAAAAACAAATATGCTAATATATGCTTAAATGAAAGGAAAGAGATGTGTGACGCTAAAGATAAAACTTTTTTGGACATAGAATAAAGCTGGGAAGAAGAAAAGATGTTGAGAAGTGTCAGACAGTTATAACCAAAACAGTTAATAACACAGGTCTATCACTTAAAAGAGGACTACAGCAAGACAAATATGGAGATAAACGTATTTTTTTCAAATCACAGAACAAATTTCAAGCAAACATGACCCTGCAACAGGAAGGCAACAAAGGCTGCCAGAGCTCAAGTGGGCTTTTGTTCAGTACTGATGGCAATAGCAGTACTGTGTCACAAGAAGAGGACAGATGCTAAGAGGAATTGGAAAATGATACCTATTATACCTGTGAGGGGTAATAAAAAAGCCTCATCATTTCTTTTCTTCTCCCTCACCACTCAGCTCTTGCAAACCTTGACACTGGAGAAGGGAGTGAGGATTCAGTGAGAGCTGTCAGACTGAAAGGTAAAACCCTGGTAACATATGCACACCTTCCTGAACTCAGGTCCTTTTCTAAGGCTTCACATGAAATTTGTTTAGCAATTACTTTTTGCTCCCCCACAATTTCCCCTGTCTGGGCTGCCCTGATGCAGATTGCAGGTGGTTAGCTACAGCCAGTTACAGGTCATTAAAACACCATCTGCTACCTGACAAAAACAACAACAAAAACCCACCAACATCTCTTTCCTCCTTCCCTCCATCCAAAAGTTTACAGAGATGAAAAATCAAACATCTCTTCAATCAAACATCTATATCTCTATAAAGGCACTAAACTATATTCTGAAAATTATTCTATGAGCCACGAGCTTGCTTCCACATCTCCCCCAAAACCTTAAAGCCAAATGAATCACAACAGATGCTACTCATTTGGCACAAAAGACAACCCAAACTTCTTAAAATCTGCATTTATAGATGGAAATATCTGCTAAGCAAGCAGTTTATGTTTTAATCACTTACAAGAAACTAACAGTCAAAAAATCCTAACCAAACCATGCCACAAAAAAACCCCAAACTGTTTAAATGCACTTGTTAGCTAACACTGGAAACTAATGCATTTTTTTAAACCCACAGAAATGTCTACAAAATGTCAAACTGAATCACAGTTCAAATTTACATGTGATACCACAGCCATATTTCAGCAATCATTTTTGAACACTAGACATTGAAATCAGCACCAGGTCTGTCTCACCCTGATTTCCCTTTCCTCTTCCTGGGCTGCCAGCACAAATGCTTTTTTACATATTAAACTCACAAAAGGTCGACTGCCAGACAATAGTCCACGTACAGAATTAAAAGGAAAAACGAGACTCACTGTATTTAGTTCTTATGAACAACACACAATGAAGTTACCCTTAACACTGTTTCCTTAAAATGCAACAAGCCTTAGCTTCCTGAATTTAAAATTAAACCCAAAACCCAAAAGAGCCAGCAGTTTGAGAAGCCTCCTGTTGCTGCACAGCAATACCAAGTGTCCCCACTATTACAGAAAAATTACTGGTTTTTTTTTCCAAAAGCAGACTAGGCCATCTAATTTTTCTGCTGGATCTTCATCAGCCTGATCCATAATATACTGTTGCAAGTTCTGATGAAGAGACAGAAGAGATGATTTTTAACTGTTCTCAGCATGAGAAATGTCATGCTGGTAAGTATTTCAGATGCATAATGAATTCTTGTACCTGTAATAAGAGGAAGAAAGAGTCCACAAGTTATTATCCTGAATAATTAAGGAACAGAGTTCAGAAATAAATCCATGTAAGGGAACAAGGAATGAAAATGCAGGAAGATAGGCAAAGCTACATCTGCAATATATTTGTCTGAGATTCCCACTGCCAAATACCTAATTTATATAGGATGTAAAGATACCTAATTCCTTCTCTTTTTGAATGAAAGACTACAGGTGATACTTTGAAGCATTCACAGAAAACAGCCAACTGGAACAGCACAGCTCTATGCTGACTTTCATCTTACTCTGTTCATGCCTCAATTCCATCTATGCTGCTAACATGGCAAATAATAAGGTGGAGATTATTTCAATATATTTACATTAAGAGATAACACAAGTCCTGTTCATAAGGTTATATTTACAAAAACAATCTATCAGTCACAGAAAAAAGTGACTTAAGCAAAAAACCCATTTTCTTCATTTCATAAAGAAGGATGAAATACAATCTGATAATTGATAAAACAAACATTAAAATATGTGTATTGAAGTTCTTTTCCGATTAATTAGTAACCAAAAATAAATATTTATACTCAATAAATGGTGCAACATGCAGCCATCAATTTCTTACACTTAAAAAATAACCACCACCTATCAGATCTTTAATCTTCTTTTTGACATAAATCAAGCTCTGTTTAGGAAGAAGGTAGAAATCAACAATAAGATACACAAGCAAACTTTTTAAGTCTACTGAAGACAGATACTGTTTATAAGCCACAATCTGGGGGAAAAGTCAAAAAGCTTGTTTTAATCAACAAGGATGTGTCTCTGAACACCAAAATAGCACAACGTGTAACATGTGATCTGACAGTGACCAGAGCAGAGGTCTTCCACAAATGTAAAAAGAAAGCAAAGCAAAACCACCAAAAACCAAACCCTCTCAGACCACAGCCTCATTTCCTTACACCAGTTCTTAGTGTATTTAAGAAAGTATGTCTCCCTGCTCCAAGCTGGCAGCCAAACAGAGCTGATGACACTGAAAAACACTGATTATTATGCTTCAAAGAAAAACATCCTTGTTAGTGCATGGAGAGGAATATTGAGCGGTGTTCTTTAAAGCGCTGACAGTAAGTGGGTATAGTTAATATTTAATTAAAGTAGCTGACATGGTACAGATCCATCTGTACACTCTCTCAGGTTTATTTTTCGCCAATTTCTCCTTCACTTTTCAGGGCAGCTCATTGCTCTCTGTTCTGCATTCTACCTTGATTAGAATGTATAAGCTTTCTGCTTAGTGCTCCTTCGCCTTAGCGGACTTTTTTTTTAATCAAAGAAGAACTTTTTTCATGAAGGAAGAATATTTGTTCTTGTTGATGATTTCAGAACTGTCTCTTAAAAATTCTGCATATGCTCAGTAATTTTGTGTACTACTTAAATAGATGGAATTGTCATTTCTGTAGTGGAGATGCTTTCTGCTTGCCAGTATCACAGGCCTCAAGTCCATGCCTTTCTCTGATGACTTTCTATCCCAGGTATTTTAAGCTATTTTAGCTATTTGCAATGAGGTTTATCCTGACCATTTTCAAGGTGGCACATGTTATAACAGTTAACTACAATCCTGTTTGCAAGCCAGAATCAAAGTACTGTTTTGAAACAGCAAGCAGTAAATCTTTATAGGTAGCTTAGTGTGGGGTCCTTAATTCTATTTACAAAACAAGATCCAAATGTTAGCTTATTGACTGCTCTGCACAACCAAAGTGTACATTTTAACTACTGATGAGAAATGACCGAATTGTGATTTCAGCAGAGGAAATATGTAATGTAAATCTTCCAGCCTCCCAGAGATCATAACAGACAGCCCAGCAAGACCCTTAGTGTTAGAACTGTAACTTTGCACGTATTGTGTAGACTCAATTTAGATTTTTTTAAAGACACTATTTGAAGCAGATATACCTTCAAAGTCTGCAGTTTCCATCATACAGATAAGCAAGGTTATTTTACTTACCCATACCAAAAACTTCTTTTCTTAGTTCTAAAGGAGTCTGCAAATAAAATGAAGGACTGCAGGTCACAGCTACCCCGACTGCTGTGTCAGGCTGAAGACCTAGCTGGGAGCCCTGCACTGAGAACTGCCAGCTCGCAGTTTACAGGAGGTTATCTCCTTCTAATGTACTGCTAGGACACTCTTTCCTATGCACATATATGCATGCACACACACAAATCGTATTCTACAAGTTCAGCAAGTCCTTGCAGCAAAGCAGACACTACACAGGCCCTGTATCACATCCAGACAGCACACACCTGGGTGTCTAACACAGGCAAGCATATCACTTAAGGAAAGGAAAAAAAACAACTCTCCTCCAGCTAGTAGTCCTCCACAGTGCCTGATCTATCTGGAGAGAATGCCCTCTTCAAAAACTATAATCTCCTGAAAAACAGCTAAAACCACAGTTAGTCAGATGGTACCTAGAGCTATAAGAAATCAGACAGAAAATTCCCTGCAGCACTTAAAGGGTGATTTTTGTAGGAGAGCAAGGCAGAGGACTGATGGTAAGTATCCAGTGTAATTGGAACAGGTAAAGTAGCTGGAACTGCAGATGAAGACAGGCCATATCTCACAACAAGAAAAAGCAGCAATCCCAGATGTCTTTTCCTCAATAAAGCTATCAGAAGGCAGCCCTCACCATCCTACTTACACAGAAAAAAAATGGACAAAAGAGAAGCAAAAAGGCCACTTCAACAATGGCAGAGCAGATGCTATTAGGTTAGGAAAGTGATGCAAGTGGTCTTCCCTCATAAAAGATACTGCTCCATTAGTAATGTGCATATGACATCCACTTTAAGTACATTAGACATCACCTAGAGAAGCACAGCCAGATGTTCAGTCAAATTACATCCTATCTGCTACTTCAGGTAAGAATTTAACAGTATTCTTCAATCCTCCTCCTTTCCCTCTCCTGAATATTACCATAACTTTCATGACATTGCCTGAACTGGAAAAGTATATAATCAGGGACAAAAATCAGAAGCCAATACAGCATTGTAAGGTTCCTACAAGAACCTTACAAGCACACAAGAAATGGAAGGAGAAGAGCAGCAGATTTCTTATTCAGAGAATCACTCATGATCAACCATCTAGAGAGTTGGAAAATATGCAAGTCTAAAAACTAATATTGATAAGGAAATTTGTCCTTGTAGACCTTGTCCTTTGGTTCCCCAATATAAGACCAAAATGACTTCTCCGGTTGCAGAGACCTCTCTTCTTGTCTCCCAAAGTGGAAAGAGGGCATTAAGAATAATGAGCATTAAGAGAAGAGAGCATGTCTGCATTATCTTCTGCTGCAGCATAATCAATCACTCAACTGTACAGTCATACTAGCAATATTTAACATGTTTTCCAAAATTATATTGTCTGGCATACTTTATACAGAATAAATGTGTGGTGGCTGTACAATACATGCAACAAATCCACTGAGATGAGTCAAAACCAAATTTTCCCTCCATTTGGCCCAGGTTTACAGCGCAGACTATTAACCAAGTTTAATACTGGTGTACAGTATCTCCAGTGCCAATATTGTTCATAAGCAGAACAAGCTATTAGAAACAATGAATTGACACTGAGTTGATGTCAATTTGTGGCCCAAGTCTACAGAATTCCTCCTTTGCAGTTTTCCCTCCAAATCACACTAGCTGTTATTTGACATCTTCAACAAATAATTTTTAAGCATTTTTTGTATTTAACTCTGTATCTAGACAAACTTTGTTTCCTCTAGACTTGGATTAAACACATTCATAATTACCTAAACACTCCTCGCTAAAAGGAGCAATAGCATCTTAGAATGTTCCTTGGTAGCAATAGAAGCACCACTTCTAAGTCTTGCCATTTTCATCTTGTTAATGTTTCAACTCTGAACCACTTCTCTATTTCTAGAACATGTATACTAGAACACAGTTAACCTTTTCCTTAGGTACCAACCTGGTCTCTTTGGCTACTTTATTCCATATTTATGCATGGACTATGTATTAATAGAATCATCATGTTTCAAGTACTTATAATATACATCCTTTCTTTGAAGTTACTCAGTCTTCTTTATAAAAAAAAATCCAGTAATCTTAAGTGTCCAATAGTCCCTCAAAAAGTACAGTACAGCAGCTTCCAAGACATGGAAAAATGACAATACTAGAGTATCAGAGTATTCAACTTTACCCAAAATGTTAAATTATATGTCCACCTATTTGGGGAAGAAGAGCACTTGGTTGACATCACAGGTACTCCTCACCTGACAATGACCAAAGCCTGAAACAAAGCAGTCCTGAGGGTTCACACCATCTCCACCCAGCACCACTCCTACAGTTTACATCTAATCTAGCCCCCAGTTGTAACTCCAGTGTTCAGTACAGCACACAAATCCAGTTTCAAGTTCAGCTGCCATGGTGTAGGTGGCAAGCAGCCAGCATGACTGACATGTTCCTACACAGGAAGCACAAAGATTATCTGTGCCTCTCTACAAAGCAGGAGGTAAACTGCCTAAGAAAAAATAAATGCCTCCGTCAAGATGAGCTGCCCATTTCCACACTGCATGTGTGAGGGTGGGGATGAGGGAGAAGAAAAAGCTAAGAGGATCACTATTAAAAGTCAGGCCCAAGTAACATAGACCGCATTATATGCATTGCATCTGCTTAGACCAAAACATTTTCCTTGCATTATGCAATTAATTGCACTACTCTAAATGGAGATCTAAACTGGCTCAGTTCCGCTCAGAGACACAAATAAACTTGTTCTTGTGATTGCTTTCCACTGGAAAAAGTACTGAAAGAAATATCACAAGAGCTCTGATTACAGCAAAAGCCTTATAACAGAGCTGTTATTAGACAAAGGTAAAATCACCCAAGGAAAGAGATCGGTGACTTTCTACAGCCGTGTTAAATATTTGTTTTGGTATTTGTTATGTATTTAGAGTATCAGACTCAAACTCTAGTATGCTTCAGCCCTTCTCTTAGACGATTTCTCCAGTGAGGAACAACAGGAAACCCACTCTCCTGGTACAGTATGGTGCTGCTGTATGCGAGTCCCACAGCTGACCAACAACAAACTGCAGTTAATGCAGACCCGCTGCCTTAATGCCTAAACAATATCCTGGCTATCTCCTCTGTGCCAAAGAATATTTGACTAACACAGCACAAAGGTTCACAAGTTGCACCAAAACCTCCACTGCAAATAAACTGCCTCTTCTTCTGCTGGCAGCACCAGCATGCCACCACACAAAGAGCAAACCTCCCACCCTGGTCCTCTCCACCACCTGTCCCCACGCACACTGCAGGTTTCTCGGGCAGCCACCTCTGAGACGAGACTAGGAGGAACAGCTTGCACAGGGAGTGGCAAACTTGGGATTGATTTTGGAAGCTTCATGTGCCTGGGAACAGCATTTTTCCCTAACTCCAGTCACACACTCCGCAGTATTTTCACACCCTGCAGAAACAAACCATGATACGGGCTACTTCAAAGAAAAAACAGTGACCCATAAGCAGCTATTTACATCAGAATTAAATATGCAACAACAAAGAAAAAATATGCTATTTAGTACTGAAAAGAGCTTATATCCATCACCATGTATCCTCACACCAAGTGATCTGTTCTATTACTCTGCACACAGGGAAAACTAATGTTTCAAGTTTCTCAATTCAGTGCCATTTAAGGAGTATCTTTCACAGATTTACAGCATTAGCACACTAATTTTTAAAACCTGCAAAGACTGCAAGACCATAAAATATGAATATATTAAATAAAAAATTAGGTCAATGCAATATTGAAGCAAATGTTACCCATATTTTACCTAAAAAAAAGTATTCATTTTGCCCATAAAGGATGCTTTTCACTACATTTCTTAGAAGTAATTAGAAAAAAATTCACATGAAATTTCAAGCAAATGAACTTGCTATGTACCTGGCCAGGTGTTTCATGAATCACAAACACATCACATTTCACCCTTAGAATAAAGCCAGGAATCAATTTGTGAACTTGACACCAACTAAATCTAAAACTTTCACAGATCTTGTATCAACAATATGACTCTCTTTTTAACTATCCCCACCCAGTTGTAAGCAATAAATTGTTTGCCTTACCTCTCCAAATCATCTGTAAGAAATACAACATCTAAAGAATATTTTTGAGGAAAAATATGCCAGTCACTGAGATGTGGTCCTCTTAGGTAGTTAGAAAAAGACCTACTGTACGTGAGCCAAAGCCAGGTTTGGAATAATGCTTCTGCTACTTGAAGAGTCACGTAAACCATTCATGGGTGTTATTCATTACTCTGAGGTGGAAAGAGAGGTGAACAGTATCCTTTAATTTATTAAGCCTTGGGAATGCTTAGGAATAGATAGGTAGTGAAGTACCCAACTCTGTTTACTAGACCACCTACTTACTATTGGCTTTAAACATGTGAATTCTAATAAAACACCACTTATTTTCTCATGCATAATTCCCTAAATAGCTAAAACTGTCAACCAAAAAAAGTCTCCCTACAACACACATGCTTCCCTAAGTTGAGCAAGAACACTCAATTAAATATTTTTTTTCCCATGTTTATATGACCATTACTATACTTGCACTTCCAAGTCCAAGCCTATTCAAAGAAACTCGCTGGTCTTTTGAAATGACCTTCAAAATACCATGGCTTCTGTTTGCAGGCAAGAAAAAGATAACTCTGGAAGGAAACATGCTGGTTTTCCTTATCTCAGCTGAATAGTAATATTAACATGTTCTGCAGTACTGCAACACAAACACTGGGTGACAGGATTAAGGCTCTGGGAAACGTCTGAATGTACAGATAGCATATGAACTAGCTCAAGCTTAGATGCAATGAGAACACTTTCAAATGGATGAATGAATGGTTAAATAAAAATTTTAAAAAGAAAGAGAAAATCAGATACACATTCCTATATTGTGTCAAAGTCACTGTAACTTTAAGAACTTCCAGAGAGACAGATGTCACATTTTAGTGGATGAATAAATGCTGTACCATTTGGTGAGGGAACAAGCTGAGATAAAACCTCACATCCACAATTGAGAGTGTGAAGAAAATGTGGTTTATTTATTCCTTTCCTAGCACCAGAAGTCCAAGCTATTTCCTCAAAGTGAAAATCTTACTTCCCAAATGCCTCCTACCATCTGTCAAACAGTTTTAGCTGTTCTCAAGAAGCTTCTTATGCTAGTACAGACATTACATCTGCAACAGATTTCCTTCTTGTAGGGTACAGATGGGATTAAACATTGTTTTATAACAAATATAGCAAAATACTGCTCCAGATTTCAACTGTGTACAATCCAGAACCAGTTACTCTGGAATAAAACACTTTTAACATATCTGCGACTAATCAGTGGCCTATTATGAGCACTGTTTCCCAAACTTCACTTGCTGCATTTATAGAATTCAACACTCTGTATAGGCCTTCCTTTTAAAAGCCAATGTCAGTCCCCACAATATCAAGCTCTATCATGGCCTGAAATCACTAAAATGAGAAAATTTATCAGAAAAGCATGCAATTTGCTCTTCCCAAAAGAGCTGGACAAGCATATGGCTTAAGACAAAGCTACACAGAGCTGCTTCAACGGCATCTAAACGGATGGAGTTTCTCAGGCAGAGAAACTACCTCCTTGATCAGAACCTAATTTATAAAAACATCTCCAAAACAATGCAGATGCTTTGAGTTCAGGGTCCGAATCAGTCCACAAGGCAGCAATAATATATCTCCTCTACTAGTTATCAATACTATGAAGTATTTTTCAAAGTCAATAACTCATTTTTCCTTATTTCTGGTTATCAGACCTTCTAACACCTAGAAAACTTGTGTAAGTCACACCTGTCTCAATATCTGTTCATGCATTCTCAAGACAAGCAAGAGCCTTACAAAGCCCTTCACACTGCATCAGCTTTAAACTCAGAGCATGACTCTCCACTCTGTATTAGTGGGAGAGGCATAGGCAGCAGAGGGAAGGAAGGGAACTATTTACCAGCTGAAGCTAAACACAGAGGAGGATATCAACTTTACCCAAAAGTCAAGAGAACAGCAAAAGAAATCACTCAAGCAAAATTCAGAGATAGTCCTCTAAAATGAATCAAAGGCTTTGGGGAAAATGTTTTTTACTGCTAAAGGGTTTATTGTTGGGCTAGGTTTTTTTAAACAAAACAGATGACCAAGACTGTGCCCATCATTTCTTCTGTCTTAAACGAGATTTATTTCTGAACTGTATTACCATCAACCATCTGTTCTAATAGAAGATAATTGTAACTGCTGTCTAACAAACCAGAAAAGATTAACTAATTCAACATCATTATAATCACATCAGAATACTGAAGGGGTGAGAGGGGAAAGCCAAATAGCAAAGGCAGCTCCCTCAGGAAATCATCTAAATAATCATTTCACACTTAGAAGCAGTATTTTTAACTTCCACACCAACTCACCAAAACAGCCTAGGCAAAGAACTCCACTGCTTCACTCTTCCTGTGAAAACAGCGACTACACAAACATCTCCCTCAAAAAGCTCTCAGCTACTGCTCCTCTGCTTCCCAGCTGTAGAAGCAAGATCTTCATTAACAGCATAGTCTATTATGAAACACAATGTACCTGACTAAGATGGTCACATTACAGTTCAGAGAATAGGATCGGCAACTTCTGTTTGTACTACTTTAATTACATTGCACGGACTGGAGAAAAACCCACACTTGTAGGGAGTAAGACTGCTGTTTTCCATAGCTACCACTATTTCTTCACTGAAGGTCTTTTTCTATTTTTCTTCACAATTTTCTGTTTTGTTGAACAACAAAATTGTTCTTCTGTGTTTAATCACAAATTTGAGTAATGTAGAGTTTGATGCATGTTTATTAAAGAGAAACAGAACTAAAACCACACTGCTTGGCGCATTGGGAAGTTTTAAATGTACTACATTATGTTAATTCTCCAACAAATTCATTTTCTGTTGTGAAACAGAAGACCAAGAGACTAAGAGATAAGTTATCTGACAGACAGCCTGAAGCAAGAGGAATTACACAGCACAGGAAGGTGGGAAGGGAGAAAAGGCCCTTCAAAAACTCTCCTGCATGCTTCAGGAAACAGAACTTGTGGGAAATGTGGTGGAGAAGCAGGTGGTAAAACAGTAATCAGTGAAGAGCTGAAAGCCTAATAACTAACTCAATGCAGTACATTAAAACTTGGCTGGGTGTTCCATGCAAAGATGTACTGGACAGAGAGGAGGCTGGAACACATCTCCACAGAATAAAAAGTATGCATAGTTTCTTTACTAGGTAGTTGCACAACCACGTACTGGAAAGTGTAACAGCAGACAAGACAAAAGAAAATGGGTAAGTGCTGCATCACCTCAGACCTTTCTTGATCACTCCAACAGAATTTAAGAAATGGCAATCCCAGAGTGAGCCATCTTCAATAAACTTCCCTTCCCCCAAAATTATTTTCCTTTAATTTCTGCATTTTATTTCTCTTTGGAGCAAAACCTGAGATAATATAGCAAGCACTATTAAAAGAAGAGGTGCACAGAAGTCTGACTTTCTGCTCCAGTTCAGTTCTCCGTAAAAGGTGTACAAGTACAACATTGTTTCCTGCAGTATCAGAAAATTCTTCCTTATGTTGTAAAAGTTAATAAACATCAACAAGCATTCATAGAATAGAGTCTGAGGTACGCTGGGGGTTTACACATGGAGCAGAGATATGAGCTGGTTAGCCCTTGACTAAAAAGTAATTTTTTAACTAATTTGACAAAACAGCATGTTTAAAAGGAGTTCTCTCCCCGACCCATGATTAAGGCAGAAAAAGGATTACGTATTGCTAGGTCTAAGCTATATCAGCCTCGAAAAATTTGGTTTACTAACAACATGATTTTAGGGTCTTTTCAAAGTTAAATGAGTCTATGATCTTCCCAATTCTACAATTAAAAAAAAAAAAAGGAGCCAAAGGGTCCACAACTGACCACAATCACATATCTCATTTTTCCCCAAATAGTTTCAATTCTGAAGTAGACCCATCAAATCAGCATCTAAAAAGGAGGGATCCAGGGCCAGGTTTTGGAAAGTTGTATAATCACAAATTACTTCAAAGCTTAGGAGTTTTGACTAAAAACTAGTACTTGGCTAAAATAACAAATGACCTCAGAAGTTTGCAATGAATTCTAAAACAAAACAGCACACAGAAAACTTCACCAGTCCCTTCTACAGTTACTTGATAGCCAACAATGCAACTACGCTTTTCTGTTCTCATATTTTCCACATCACTTAAAACCAGAACTGTATCAGCTCTAAACTCTCACTTGCCAAAGAACAGACCTGACAAAGGCAAGAGGGAAGCACTGCTCTTTATACAGTTCTGTTGATGCCCATCATGTTCACATGTTCACTCAGTACCAACTCCTGCCTTTTCCAAACTTCAAAACTGAGGCTAACAATTAACGAGTATTACAGGGCCCCAATTACTTCAATACTTAACAGATCAAATAGATTCATATTTCCTATGATTAAGTTGAAATGATTGAAGTTATGAAAGTTGCCAAGTGAAAATCAACTGGTTTTAAAAGGTGTTTTTAAACCCTGATCTCAGTCCCAAGAACTCTGTTTTGGACAATGGCACCACAAACCACGTTAGAAACATCTTCAGTGACACACTGAATTGCTGGCTTTCCTCCATTCAGGAGAAGGATTCTGCAGCGCCCCGCAACAGCACACAATTTGTGAACACTGCTACTTCAAGCCACAGTGTGAACCTCATCTGAACGATTACCGAGATCGCCGAGCAAAACCCCCTTGGAGCCAGGCTCTTTAGGAAGTGAGCCATTTGCAAGGCCTGCTGATAGAGATGCAGAAGCGTGGCTGGCAGCGCCACGGGACCGGGGACAGTAACCAGGTTTCGCTCCCCAGGGCACGACTACAGCGCAAGATTATTTTCCCGGTGCGAGGGGAAGGAGGTTACCGGCAGCCACAGGCGCACATTTCAACTGCACTGAACGCGGCCGGTTTCAACGGCGGCTCGCGGGCGGGCCCGGGGTGCGCGCACGGCGCCGCCAACAGCCGGCCCGCGGCTCCGGAGCCCCCG